>VYZV01016347.1:210595-224187 GCA_013401275.1 Pandion haliaetus
GAAAACTCCATACAATGACCATGAGTAAGCATAATATTATATTGTGGAATGATTGAGTGTAAAAATAACCTCATGTGAATCCCAAAACAGAGAAGGATCAGAAGAAGAGGAAACCAGCACCCTCAACATCAGCCTGCTTGTGCTGGGAACTTGGGACACTGGGGCAACTTCTCCCTTGCCTGAAGAAAACAAGTCTGCACTCCCAGAAATCCAGGGTTTACCAGAGAGGTACAAAAAGCCTGGGAGAGAGGGGCAGCTCTAGGATGGAATGACCCACACATTGGTATTTTAGCTGCATTATTAATTTCTCCTTTTATTTTAATTGATTGATGTGAAGGTGTCATTTTAACTGGACTGGTAACTTACTTTAAGTTAGTTGGACTCATTTTTCACCCCTAACTGTCTTCCCTTTTTGTGCACAGCAAGATGTTAAGTTTGACAATAGGCAGGACAGTGACATGTGAAAACCAAAAATAGATTAAAAAGGAGAGGAAGGCAGGAAACCACTCCCAGCACATCCTTACTCAGAGATGTTGCTTGAGTCAGTGAAAACGTGGGATCACTGCTCATGGGAAGGGTGTTCATTACCACCATGATCTGGTGAACAATGAGCTGGCAAAAGTTTCATAAAGTCTGGGACTCTGTCACTAGCTGTCTGTGAAATGAAGAAAATATCCCTATGGGAAGATTTCATTTACATTACCTTCCGACATACAAGCCTTGTGGGGCTTCTCTGTGAGTCTCCAGGGGCTACCAACTGAAAGAAAAAAAGGAGCTAGAAGGGAGTTGATACCTCTTTAAAAAAACAAATGCATCTGCTAAAGAGGAACTTTTGTTCCTTAGTTATGCCATCAGCAAAGGCTTTGCAACAAGAGATGGCAAGGAGGTGATTTCACTATACTGATGCGGGGCAGCTCTCTGATGAGAGCAGCAGAGGAGTTGAGTGGACACTCATGTCATTTTTCTCACCAGCTGGGATTATGGTTTTGGATGCAACTTAATTAGTTTCAAATTGTGCTTTTGAAGGGAATATCCTGATTGTCCCCGCATGCCATGCTTTGATTCATATGGTGAAGTGCTCTCTCAGTGAGTGAACTAGATATTTTTTTCAGATGAAACTAAGCCAGTAAGCTATACACAATGGGTGCACTCAATGCATTCCAGTCACTAATGGGTGTCCAATTTCTGGAATATACTACAGAAGTAAAACTCTTCTGAGCTTGTACAGTGCAGGTATCAGATCCTCAGCATTAGCTATTTTGCTTTACAGATATGCTCTTATTATGCTGCAGGAATTCCTAATGTAGACATCACCTTAAAAGGTCAGATCTTGGTAATGGATGAGCCTGTATTCTCTATGGGCTAGAGATGGAAAAAATGGAGATATCTACTGTATCTGAGGCCTAAAAGAGAAACATGCCCCTGCCTCCTGGACATTTTAGGCAACCAGTACATACAGGCACAGAAGTTCTTGCTTCCCACCTACCTACACAAGGCATTACCCAGATCTGACCCTTGATCAATGTAGAAGTGACTCTGCCTTCCAACACAGATGAAAAAGCTCCTCTGCTTCCGACCAGTCGATATTATTTGCAGTTGTCCCTCTCTCTGGCATCTCATTGTTTGTCAGTGTTACATCTCTGATGCCCTGAATTGCTGCTTTTCCAATCAAACTGTGCCTTTGGCTCCTTGCTTCAGTAGCTGTTGCATCAAGCTGAAAGAAGCTGAAATCAAACTTCTGGCAGTTTTCCTCTCTTCTTGGCAGTAGAAGATTTTTGCAGGAAAGATAAGCCTTGGCAGCCTTCATCTTGACTATCTGCCACCCAACCTGCTGCTACCTCTACAGGAAGACACTCAAAGACATCCATGTGTTTCCTAGGGCAGGAGCAACTCTTGGTTCCTACAGAACTGCAAACCTTCAAATACAGACCAGACTACAGAAAAAAGAGCTTGCAACCATCCAGCAGGCTTAGACACTTCCTTCTTCTGAGGACTGTAAAAGTAAAAAAAAATTAGCTGATTAGAAGAAACTCCTACTTATTTATATTTACAGTCGAATGCAGATGGTGGTCCTTATGGTGTGCAAGTGCCGAAGCATCTATATCAGCTTGCCTCAGAAACCACATCCAATCATCTTTAGAGGCAGCATTTTTCCTTGTTTTGGGAGTAAGGCTCTAAGCATTGCATATAGCTTTCTTCTTAAATATCATTATGTCTCAATCTGTCAGTAAAGTCAAGATAAAAATACCTACAACAAGCTTCATTCAAGGCTATCATTTCTTTGCTAAAATAGATGTCATTCATCATAACAATAGACTCTAGAAACAGGAATTCCATTGTGACATTGTGGTGCATTAGTACATTAAATTACTGCCTTTTGCATAAAATGATCACTGAGCCAAAGCAGTAAATAGCTGATATTAAAGCACAAAATTTCTTTTTGTATTTCATTTACTAAATATTTCTATTCTCTTGCACTCTCTCATTGCCTTCTCACTGTACTAAAGAAACCAATTTTTTCTTTTGCATTCTAACTAAAATGAATTTTCCCTCTGATATTAGTGTAGATGCTGGTGGCACTGCCTTCTATATGGGGTTAAAAACCAGCCTACAGTTCAATTCTGTTCTCACCAAAAATGGCAATTCAACTTCCCAGTAACTGCATTAAGATGGATATAAATCCTATAACTTTGCTTTAAGCAAAAACTCACAGCCTTACACAGGCAAGATTCACTCCTCCTTTTGGCGCTTGTCTTTACACACATTATAACATAAATGTTGTATTTCCTTTTAAATGCTAGAAGTTTGAGGGGAAGCACTACACTGGGATCCTATCGGTCCTGCTGAGGAAAGATCACCCTCAGGTACAACAGTGAGTCACCTTCATTTCAGAGCACAGAGATACCTGTGCCTGCCACCTGTGAAATGGAAATCCCAGATTCAACTCTTTTCTCAAGTAACTTTGATATCTACACATAGTATGATTTCTAAAGAGCACACAGCTGGTAAAAGGTGTCAGACTGATATCCTACCCTGCTTTTCCTTAGCCTTTTCTTAACCCATAGGGCAGCTGCAGGCACAGGTGTTCCTCACAGGCAGTACCCATAACTCCAGCCACAATTGCAGGTATACTCTGAAAAAAAGTAAAAGCAAAGCTCGTGGTTCAGCCCATTACTGCTGCAGTGGTTGCTCTACGGCCGAAGAGTCCTCTTTGTTAATTGCTTTCTTTTGGAGGTAAGCACTAGGCCGTCACCGAGATTTCAAAGGTGCTATTTAGAAATGTGTGAAGCACATAAATGCCCGCTCTCCACAAAGGTCCACTCATCACCAGGCTAACATTTAACAAAAACCCTCCTGCCAGAAGGGTAAGAAAATTCATCTTCTGAGAGGTTATCAGCTCTTCCTCTGTCTTTTTAGACTATTTTTCAAAATAATTCTCTTGAATAACAGCTCATTGCCTGATCATTTCTATCTAGAGGAATTCTGAAAAGACCAAGTCTTTGCATGGGTGGGTAAGGACCAGGGAACAGCACAGGAAAGAGTCTCCACCATGGTGTTGCCTCCCAAGCAGCAGCCAGAGGTGACTGAAAACCCAAAGGTTGTTCTGTCTTAACCCTCTGGTACAAATCTGTAAGTGCCTTTAATACGAGGACAGAGATGCAGGAGGGCTTTCACCCGTGTCTCCATGTCCAAATCCCTCCTAATCCACAGCCAGAGCTCCTGGATGCAAGAATAACACTGACACATTTGCTCACTGCAACCTGAGAAAAGTAATTTGATTCTTGCATTTCATCTCCCCCTCTCTACACAACAGGGCTAACAACAACCTCGTCGCTGCACTGGGTTTAGTGCATTAGTAGCTGTCAAACATCTATAGAAGTGAAAAGGGCTATTTAAGAGTATGTCTCCCTGGCACAGTACAGCACAGTCTAAAAATACGTATTCAGGAGTGTGTAATTAGGCCTGTGCTCTACCCTGATAATGAGCTCATGAGGAACATGGGGAGTACCAGCCAGAAGAGAGCTCCGCAGTAGCAGCACCCAAGGTTTCCAAACTGTGATGAGTAAGTGGTTAGCCCGAGTTCAACCACCTGCTCTGGAGCTTAGGCACCACCTCCTTCCCTCTCCACATTTCTCTCTAACACCACTCATGGTCCACTTTTGGCCTGTTTGTGACCTCTTTCCCATGCATCCATCTATCCATTCCTGAACCAACTCTGGACCCACCACACCTTGCAGTTCATTTTCTCAGACGACTTCTTTCACAGCTGTCCTTAGTCTGTGACCTTAAGAGCATGACAAAGGAAAGCCAGAGGCACTGTTAGCAATCTGGGAAAAAGCATGACAGCATGACTTAAAAAATACATATAGAAATAACTCCGTTCCAGGACAGTAACTGTGGAACAAGAATTTTAATTTGGACTCAGCAGTCCCCTACCTCCCCGTGCTGTACACACATCCCTCAAGCTTGGGGAAGTCACTGCAAGCTCCCCTCATTTCCAGCTGTCGGCTCCGCGTCTTCCCTTTAATTAAGGGAACTAGCCAAAGGAAAGTCATTACCATTTGACAGCATAAAAATGCCATTTTCAAAGCTTTTAAAATCCATCCAAGTGCTGCAGGAACCAGGGTTACTCTACTGAACTGAAGCAAACAAGGCTGAAGCATGCAGGAATTAATTCATAGCAGAGATTTCAGTAGCTGGACAAACTGCTGGGAGGTTCACACACCTGGTATCAACCCTGTGTCCATTCTGTTTTACAGGTAGATCTGCTCTGTTTGGGTGTTTCTCTGTGTATTACTGAGGATCAGAAAAACATTTGAATGGGGCCTGTTCTTGCAGAGCACTTTAAACAGTAAAAAAGCCCAACATAGCACATGCAGCAGCAAAATTTCATTAGTTCACTTGCACACTGAATTTTCTTGATTATTGCCGCATTTTTCTATATGCAATTTTGACAGCAAAATGAAATACCAGCAAAACAGTAGGAAAGAAACAGTAGATGAAATAGGGTGCATTAGTGAGAAGTTCAAATATAGGTCTTAATTTGGTATTTGGAATCAAGTAATACAGTAGGAAACAATTAGAAAGGCAGGGAGAAAAGTTTTAGTTCATGTGTTGGTCTGCTTAATATTAATCCCATCCACTGTTTTCTGTTCATATTAGTCAGCACACTGTAATTGCTGTGTTGTTCCTGTCCTGGTGCTCCTGATGCCGTCCCTTATTGTGGCAGCACTGTGCACCTTGCATCTTTTGTTTTTCTGGACAGGGTGGCTGCTATCCAAAGGATGTGTCTTTTGCTGCAGATGTAGGATTTGGAAGGGTTTGATTTGAAATGAAGCATTCAAGTTCAAACACTCAATCCCATTCTAATGCAAACTAAACTAAATTAGGATAAAAGTCCCAACAAGTTTCCTTAAACAAATGTGTTCATGGTGATAACCAGGCAAAGGTATGTCACTGCTGTGTTTCTGTCCTCAAAAAATGAGCTTGTCATGGGAAGCCTTAGCAAAAGGGCATGACATAGTACAAAAAGGAAGATGAGTTAGCATTAATATTGTGAAGTATTATAGCATTAGATCACCTTTAATTAACACCCTCTGCCAGGAAGGTGGGAGCAATAGATCATCTGGGGGTTCAGGAATGTAAGTGCCTCACCGCTGTATCTTCCATCATACCTGAGCATGGTAAATGTAGACCTCAAGTGCTATGTGTGGGTTTAGGAGAGGAATGAACCAGTCAGTTTTGAGAAATCTGGCCATGTTTTTCTAGCCTGCTTTAAAACATTGTTGTGAAGCAAGTACCGGTTTGTTAAAGAGAAGCATAAGATGATTAAACATACGTCCATAACCTGCAGATGCAGCAAAGGGTTCAATAGCCATGTGTGTGTGTCCCTTCCACATGAAGTGCTAAGGGACTCAGAGTATTTCATCCTACCCCTTCCAATTAACCTGGGCCTGAGGTATCTGCTTTAGACAGTGCAAGGCACCCAATTAAAGTGCTCCTCCCATTAAGTGCACATCAAGAGCATTCCTAGAAGTGCTCCATTCCCAAAGCAGCGAACTGCACACGGAAAGTACGAATACTCCATGTCACGTCAGCCCGTGGCATGAGATAATTCGGTCTCCAAGTGGGGCATGCCTCCTGCACCCACATAGTTGTGGGAACCTTCATGCGTGAAAACAACTAAGTGAGAAAGAAAGCATCAATTTTACAGCATAGGTTACAACAGGGAAAGGAAGTGTGGACAACTGCCAGGGTATGATAAAGTATCATGAAATCATCCCGGGATTATGATGGTGAAATCATTCCAATTATATTATGGATGTAAATTTTCATCATTTTGATTTCCTCTGTCTATTTGTGCCATTTCCTCTTTTTTGCTTTTCTGGCTCTGCAGTCCATTAGGCTGCAATCCTGCTGCTCCCCCCTATAGAGTTGAGTGGGGATGTTGCAATCAGCACTTCAGACAGATGTTCACAAGAAAATGCCAATGGATTTTAAAAAATTGTATCAGTGACTGCAAAAGAGTCACTGTAAACTGCTTGTAATCAGCATGAAAATTATCTGCCATATAATTAAAGAAGACAGTCTTAAAGTACTTGTTTTGATGAATACAAACAGAAAAGTGTCATCCACAATGATTTCTCTGGTCTAAGATAAAACTTTGAATGCTCACAGTGCTTAACCTATACAATAGTCTCAGTGCATCCATCAACATCATAATCCATACTCAAAAGTGATGTATAGGCAGTGGGCTTTTTGTACGCTGCGGGAGGCACAGGAACTGTTATTACTGTTTGTGACATGGTAGTGCCCAGAAGATCGGCATCCTGCTGTGCTGTCACAGTGAGAATGTATGTTAAGAGAATCTAGACAGCTAAGAAAGTGGCAGGTTAAAGGAAAAAGCGAGGCACAGAGATGACTGACCTAGAGATCACACAGCAAATTAACAGCAGTCAGGAAAAGAATTATGTTTTTTTAGCACACACCAGGCTGTACCACCATCCACAAGGCCTGGAGTAACACAGCCTAATCATCTTCCACACTAATAGTGGCCAATGCTGAGCTGGGTATTGTTATGTGGCCTCCTGGAAGTATAAATTGCCCATTTTAAAGTGAATTAAAGGTTTCCTTCCTTTGCCTTAAGAATTCCCCTGTATGCAAAAGCAACTTGTCATTTCCCACAGACACTTGAAAGCCTTCCTTTCACACTCTGAAGCACTCATAAAGCAAGAGGCAGCAAATCACATGGACCAAAACCACTCTTAGCTAATCTTCTACCGCACTAACAGTACGTCATTACTAGGTCATTAATAATTGCACCATAATTTTGAATGATCATGTTAAATAGATATTCTGCTAGTTACTGTTAGTTATAGCACATGGGTTCAAATATTTTAAATTTCCTCTTAAAACCAAGTATTTTTCCTAGCTGTTCTTAACTGAGAGCATTCCTTCATTCTCAAGGATGACACAGCTTTGACTTGAGAAAATTAAGTATGACAACTCAAAAAATAAAAATAGCAATGTCTGTGTGCCCCACTACAACTTCAAAAATAAATGAGTCCCTTCACTACACGGTGTGTGTAACCAAACAAAAGGCAAATGTGCCTTTGCTAGATAGCTTTTCCTTACCATGCTGCTTCATTTTTGCTTATAATTTGATGACAGTTTAGAATTGGTTTAGTTTATAAACCTACAGTAATATCTATTTCACCTAACTTTAGTCAAGTACATACGTGCTTGCCCCAAATTCTCTTTGTAGCCAATGAAAAGAAATTAAACATTTTGGGTGAAATTCTTCTGATGTTTTATACCTCTGTGAAAAGCCATGACTTACTTAAATGACTTTACAGTGTCACCCCTTCCCCTTGTTGGTATCAACAAGTACTTTGTTCAACTCTGAGAAACTGCTAACCACACTGGTTGAGACCTGGGAAAATTCAGCTAAAGAGTTTAGTGGTCAGTTGCGTAGGAACCAAACCTCTGAGTGTTGTAAAAAAAAGGCTGCTATTTGTTAGGCTCCAGAATATTGATAACACCTTTTTTTAATACGAGACTCAGTTTTCCACTTTCCTGCTCAATGGTCTGTGCTAGAGCAATAACCATGACCAAAGCCAAATTCAGCACAGCTTGGCTCACTACTACAGCTAATTTATTTTGGCCTTAACAAGATAAAAAGAACGCTTACTTTTATCCCAAGGTCGCTATAAACGTTGGAGACATGAAGCTTTGATCCAATGTAGTTTTGAACAAACTGCAGCAGTATTGTGAAAAGTTGGCTTGTTTTCCTCCTTCAGCTCTGTAGGAGCAGAACTTCTGTCGAGTCCCTCAGAAAAGAATATGCCTGCAGAGAACTACACCAAATTGTTGTGGTCAAGTGCAGGATGAAGTTGACCAGAGAGGGCCATATGTAGACTGCCTACTATATGGGCTAACCTTGAGGGAGGCATGTGCATCTCTTTAATAGTTGGTATCCAGTGCAATGGGGTGATTCAGAGAAAGCAGAACGTCAGCACTCCAGGCAGACCAAGAAGAAAGTTATTGCCTCTAAAGAATGACCCACAGAGCTAAAGGGGGATAACACCCTTGCCCATGGCCTGGGTAGGGAAGCTGTGTACCTCTTTCCTGGACTGTGGGACTTTCTGCAGAGCGAGGAGCAGGTGCATTGTAGGACATGGTCCACTGTGTGCCAAGACCCACATCCTCAGACTGGTCATCTGGCTCAATAGGACTATCACTGCTTTGGAAGCCTGGTGCTCTCTTGTGGCTGCAGGTGGTTTAACTCCTCAGGATGACCCCTTGGCTTCCCATACTTATAGTTTAGCTTCACAGAAGATGTGTTTCTTTCTGTTCCTCCTCCTCAACCCTTTAAAAACATAACTGGCGCATTTCTAGCTCTTAGATTTCCTTCTGCTTTCCTTTGAGATTGCCTTCAGTAATCCTGTCCCCTCCAAGGTCCTTCATGCTAAGAAATGTAAAATCTGCTTCATGCAAGTATTTACATTTCAACAGCCCTATAGTCCCTTTTCATATCTTTGCTGCCTAGTACAAGGCAATCATCCCCATCTCCTGCATCTTTCCACTTCACAAATAGGTTTACTTCATTTCACCCAGCTTGTCATAGCGCACTGATTTTATAATGAAGGAGTTCTGGGTATTTGATTTATGCCTTAATTTTCAAATAAATACTAAATGGGAGGTGATTCATTACATGATAATCTTACATGTTAAACATGATATGGATGTATAACATAGCAAGACAAAGATAATGAAGTCATAATCGGCTTTGAAAATTAGGTTAGAAGAATAATGACTTTAAATGATTCCTACAATGAAACAGAAGAAAAGGTTGGCAAGATCATTTATGCAAGAAAATTATTATTACAGGAAAGAGCCATTCAAGAAGAAATGAAGGCAAGAACAGACAATAATAGATGTAAAGGCAAACAACAAGAAGATTAGGGCACAGGCTACCAAAAAATAATAAGGCAGCCCAGCAGTATCAACATTGAAGATGACTGACCTGTGGAATAAGGTATAAAACTGAGAATCAGGATGTCCTGGTTTGAATACTTTTTCTGCTTCTTTCTTGCAACTTATTTCACCTCCATTTATACTTTCATTTTATGAGTATTCTATTTCTTCAGCTTCCAAAAGACAATACTTCTTTAGGGTTTTGCACAGATTTTAGCTCAATAATTTTTTTTTTTTTGTGATCAACTGGCTAGAAAGATCACCAGTCTTGTCTTGAAGCCTCACATTCCTTGCTCTTTTCAACCCAATTTGGGTTTGCTATTTAAAATCTGTGTCTTTAAGTTTGAATTTTGCTGATATTCTAGCTATCGGACCTTTTTGTGCCCTGCTATATTAAAAAGCCTTATGATACTGCATAACATTTCCCTGAGTAGGTGAATTTGGATAATCATCAAAATGGGAGAAAAAAATACTCTAAAGCCATTTTTATTTCATGTGTTTGGAGAAGGATCATGGTTTAGCAGTTGAGACAGACAGACACCTCTACATGACAATTTATCCTATTGCTTTAAGATTGAACTCTGGAATTGACTGGCTCTGGAAGGGACTTAAAACACTGAATTGGAGTGCATGGTCAAATTTTAAAATGGTGAGCAAAAGGTGTGATGAATCCTGACTTTGCAGGAGGTAGGAACTCATTTGTTCAAACATATAATGGGAACAAATAATGCACAGATTTGAAATGTCTGAAAACAGTATTAATTAAGGATTGAAAAGTGCTCCTGAGATAAAATTTAAAAAAATGTAGCTGCTAAATTTTTGAATTTAGATTGTTAAGTCTGCGATACTTTTATATTATAGAGTGGTAGATTAGGAAACAGGTACAGATAATACAATTATACTATGAGATAAATAACTATGACACATCTGAATTTATACGTATGTAACATGATTGAATGCCATGACTTCTGTGAGACCTTCACGTTGCCACCAGTTTGGAAGTAATTTGAAACCAAGTGAATTATTTTGACAGATGGCACCAGATCCTGACAGATGGCAGCATAACTGAGCTAAATTCCAAATTTCAAAACCTAATCACACGTATGACAAGCTAATAGTTCAAGATCCAAATGCACCCTAGAAGAAGAAAGAAGCAGGGCGGGAGATAGGAATGGATCCTGCAATTTTAGGTAAATTGAAGCAGATGTTGTTATTCTTTAAAAGGAGAAATTGCTATTGGTTTTCACCAGTGACATAGTGGGCTTCACTTGGGCCTTTTATCCAGCTGCCAGTTCTCGTTTCTGCCTTACTGTCACTTTGCAGAGGGTTCCTGCAGCCCTGTGCCCTGATACTGTCTGAGCGTTTGACAGATACGCTGCTGATCATCGCTGAGCATGCCACGTGATATTTTACACCCCTACATCTGTCTTTTTCTGAAGGGTGTTATGGTGCTGAGTGGGTGTAAACTGAGAATAGAGTTAGCTGGCTAGCTTATATCATTGTTGTAAGCCTCCCCTGGTAAAAATGTTCTATGATATTTTGCTCTAGTGATCCCAAGCTTTGTAAGCACTGTAGATGTCACTAGTATCACCACTTTTTCCCCTCTGTCTCTTAAAGCTGACCACAATTTTTATAAAATTATATATAGAGAAGAACTTACTATATATATGACATTTTTTGTAAAATTTCACTTGCAGTTTGAAATGCCAGTAACATTTCTAATATTATTTGCCAGGGACATTTAAAGAACAAGTCCTAGGCATTTAAGTCCACTTGAATGTGTCTTTAAAAAAATCTTCCAATAGCTTCAGTATGGAAGTTTCCTGTTTGAATTCTCTCAGGTCCAGGTTTGTGATAAATCCTAATAGAGACCCATGGAAAATTAAACCTGCACTTTCAATCCCTGGAAAAAATACTTTCATAGTTCTAATTTCCTCAAATATTCCCATTATTCATCTGTTCTTCATCTAATAACTAGGAAACCCTCAGATGCTGATGGCTCTGGAAAAGGGGTATGAAGAGATGTGATGGAGTCGTGGTGTCACCCCTTATCTGCCTGCTGTGTGTGACTGAACATCTGTGAGTAAGAAACTGGGTAAAGACATCTTTTCCAGTAAAACCAGGTAAAAGTGTGTTCTCCAACCACAGAAATGCTAAAAAGAAAGATCACCCATTGGTGAGACCAGAGGGGACAGCTGATATGAGCTACTGTTGGTCATTTTGTCACATAGATCTATAAATGCTGGGTTATTCTATGACTGAAGAAGCTCTTCTGGCTAGAAACACGGGTAAAGAATCAAAGGGACAGTAAATAACTGGAGCTGGAGAAAGGAGAGGCCTTGAAGCATGGGCCAAATGGACAGCAGAAATAAGAAATGGGCACAAGTTAGAACAAAAAGGTAGAACGTTTTGTAAAAGATACAACTATGACGTATCATGGAGCAAAGATGTATAGTGACCAGGAAGATATTTAATGAGGAAATTAGAAAAAGATCTCAGGAAATGTCTTTAAAATGCTTTATGGAAAAGTCTGTAGCGTTGACACCGTGGTATTGAGCAGGTGAAGCCCTGCTGATCCTGAGTACTCAGTGCCTCACTGTCTTTGCAGCTTGCAGCTTTTTCCTGTCCTCAGGAGAATTTGAATTCTTAAGAATTTTTAGCATCAGCTGAATAATTGCAAATATGATCTATGTTAGTATTTTTAAGAGTACCGCTTTTACAGTATTCAGTTCAATTTACTTTCTACGCATAAGAGAAAAAGCACACTGAAACTTACCTAAGATACTGCTTTCAGTATCCAAGATACATGCTTTTTACCTGTGTTAAGACACTATTTCCTTATTCTTTTAGTACTAGTAAAGCCTGTTTTGTCCAGGTCCAGGACAGTTTTTTTAACTGACCATTCCTAAGTTGTTTCTAGTGTGGGGTCTGCAGTGCCAGGCTGTGCCTCATCTCTTATCATCCCATACCTGCACTCCTCTATGTTCTGTCCTGTGCTTTCGTGTCTCAAGCCCTCTGCTGTTATGCCAGGTCTGTATTTCTGTACACTACATCATTGTGTTAGAGTCATAAATGTCTCAATCTGCACCGAAAAACTGCTTGTTACTGCTATCTATATAAAACTGCAATTGTACCCCTCGAAGATAACGAAAGTAAAACAAATTAGCCACAGACACTTAATCAGTTAGAGAAACTGCTGTTACAGCTAAATCAAGTCATACAAATTGCAAGCAGGTCAAGAAAGCCTCAGTCCTGAGGCCCTGCAGACTCACTACAAGGCATCTGGGCTGTTATTGGCAATAGCCATACAGTATGACAGGGCTACACAGTCACACTGTATTCCAAATGGACGTTATATGGAAATATAACTAGGCGACTCTGAATTTTCAAAGGAAAGCACAGTTTCAATTTCCTTTGGCCAGAATTCAAGCTTGCTTATGGGTGGATACCTTGTTTGTATAGAACAGGTGAAAATGTCAACCGATCTTATAACAGGGATATGTTTTATGATGCAAACCTCTTCATATGACAAATCACTTCTGATAGTGCTCTGAGTTTCTTTACTGGAAAGATGAAAAGCTCTCCTAAATCTTTATTGCTGGGTTTTTGCAAGAATGATGTCTTGGTGGGGAATTAATCGTAAAAAAGTGTCTGTTCTTAAAAAGGAAGGACAGATGTTTGTACTGAAGAACTGGTCAGCTATGAAGTAGACTAATTTAGTTATACTGTTCCTCGTACTGCTGAGATGTGGATGTTTTTGTGAACCCTATCGAGTCACAAGGATAATTTTTGTGATAGAAGTACCCAGATGTAACTTTGTGTTAGAGGTACAATAACTATGGAGAAAGGGTTTGTGGTAGTCTGCCATATACCTCTTATTTGAGGTATACAGAGCACATCGTTCCTGTGCTCCTTGAAGCATATGACAGTTCTTCTGCTGATTTTAGTCTGCTGTACTTAGCTGTATGGACTTCCAGTTGATGGGGAACACTATTAATCTTGCCCTGGGCCTAGTGTTGTTTTTTCCTCATACTTGGTCTTACCAAGAACAAAGCTCCTTGAAGACAGCTCTTCATCAAATAAATAATATCTAAATTGCTTTTTTTTTTTTTTTT
>VYZV01016347.1:234327-258326 GCA_013401275.1 Pandion haliaetus
GTGCACAATGATACGGCTAAATCATAAAGTTCAGTATACTAGTAAATTAAATTTTCTTGGGAATATTTCCTGTCTCTGAGGTAAACTGGCAGAATACAGAAATGGTCTGAATTCATCTTGTTAAACTCCCATGCTCTCAAAAACAGGCATCCAAACCAACTACTGGGAATAGCTCCTAGCCTGTGTCCATGTCAAGATTTGGTCTGAGTCTCTCTGCGAAAATGCTAGGTGGCATGGGAAGAAACATATGTGTTTAATAATATACATAATTGAATTCCAATGCTTGGAAAAAATCCTTTGCACTGTTTAATTTACCAGCATGAGTGTAGTCTTGGTACCTAAAAAGTAGATGCAGGTAAAGCACCTACAGAATCTCACAGAAATGTCACTGAAATGAGTAAGTCCAGCAGAGAGATTCAAAAAGGAACCTAATTTTCTGCCTTAACTGAGCCTACACCTGTCACTAACCACAGTCTGATTTGGCATATTGATCCCCTCTGGATCCAGCCTGCAGACTTGACTAGATCACTCTGTGGATCTGCTGTGATCTCTCTATTGGGTTCCCTTTCTGCAGAAGTTGGGGTGTGGAGGAGGTGACAGCAGATGCCTGGGTCTCTGACCTGGAGCCAGGATGTAGTTGCTCATGAACATAGGTCCAGAAGTACAGAAATGTTTTCATTCATGCTCAAGTGGTAAAATTCTTGTGATCTGGCAAAAATTAGGGGCACTGAAAATGACAGAGTTCAAGCATGTCATCATCCTTTAGTTGTCCATCTGCACAATGGCATTAATAGTACTTTTCCATTGTTAAGTATACATGGAGGTCCTGTAATGATACAACTTACTTTAGCACTGTGGTTTCTTTCTAGGAAGAAAAAAAGTCAGAATCTTCAAAATTCAATACTGGATATTACTAATAAGGTCCCAATAATCAGTCTCATTTTCTGGCTAATGTTGAGATGGGAAAAACAACATTAAAATGTCAGAATATTCTGACTGCCACCAAGCCAAGTCTAACAGCATTAAATTCCAAATGCTTCTGAAATCTCTAATGATACAGCCTTTAAGCCTTTGATCATTGCTTTGATTCAAAGGACATTAGGTGGCTGCTTTTCCATGCAAATACTCTGTACCTATAAGCTTCCAAAATGGAAAAAATCTGAGTGGGAGGAAGACATTTTCAGAAAAAAAGTTCCTATGGCTCTTGTTGCTTGGCAACCACTACCTTTGCCTCTGTGTGATAAGAAAAATAGCATCCTTTGGAGTTCAACTCTCAAGCCTGTGTTGAAGAAAAAGCAAGAGGGAAATAAGAGAAATGCATGTTGTAGGCCAGGTTTCATGCCAAACATGAGATTGCAAGGGGCTAGGAGTATTTGCAGAACCACTGTTCACCCATGCCATCCAGCTAAAGTAAACAGGGAAGGCAGGCAACAAGGAGTGAGGATTCATGACCTTTCTGGTTGGTCACGGGCAGGGATATTTCCAGAGTCCTTAAAATGATGCAAAGGCATAGAAGATGTCTTGTGGTGAGAGACTAAAAGAGCTCAACCCACTTCATGCATCAAAAAGAAGATGGAAGAGTGACTGTGCTATAGTAGATAAGTAAATGAATGGGGGAAAATGCCTTGTATAAAAGGACTTTTCTGTCTAGGAGAGAAATGTTAAATAAGAACCGGTTTCAATGCCAGATGAAGGCAGACTTATTTATGTTCAAATTAAGGTGCACATTTTTAATGACAGCAATTAAACACCAAAGCAAACTGTCAAGGGGGTCTTGTACTCTNAAGGGAGTCTTGTACTCTTTATCACTTTAAGTCTTCAGGTTGAGATAGATGATGTTTGGAAAACACACCTTAGCCAAATAGATTAAATACAAGGGAAACAAGCTGAAAGGAAATATTATGTGAATCACAAGGGATTGATGTGGCTTTACTGTACATTTATCTTGAGACTGAAAGAAACAGTTGGAATTTTTCCTTCAGTTAAAGTGTGCATGGTGAGACTTTTCTCTATAGCACCTAGTGCAGCCTGACACAATGACTTCACCTCTGAAATATGAGGAATGACACACTGTGAGTTTACCGGCTTGCGTCATATAGGAGATTTTTAAACTTACACAGGTAATAAAGTGACTGTTGGCACACCCTACTAAGTTTCCAGGATAATTTCAATTCCATTAGAGAATGCAATATAGCTCTGTAAATTTTATCCCCATTCTGTTTTACTTATACTAACTCATAGTTCTTGTATGTAAGCTTGTTTAATTTTCAGCCCTATGAAAACAGCTGTCACTATACTTGGACATCCAAAGGTATAAGGTACAATACAGGCAGAAGAGGAAGAAACTTAGTCTAAAATTACTTCCTCAGCTTCCCCCACTGAATGTTGTCTCCTGATTTAGGAGTGTAATTGACCTCAATTTTCATGGTTGGTGAGGGAGAAAAATTGTGCTCTTAAAACGGGTGTCCAAGCCGTGGTGCCTTGCTCTTCTTTCTGTAAGAGCATTTGAAAGCTCTTAAGAGCAGTATTTGAGCTTTACTAGGGCACAGAACATGGGAGACCTAATTTAAAGGAAGAAAAATTTCCTTATCGATAAGAAACTCGAAGCTTCAGAAGATGTTCAGTTTATTGGCTTTTGTGGCCAGTGGCCATTGTATCATTTTCACGACAATTAGCAGAAGCTGCAGCTCATGTTAAGACAGGATAGTACTGTTTCACACCAAAAGCCTGTGAAGAAATTCATATATATAAAACTTGACCCTCATGTAACTTCCACAAATATCATATTGTCATGGTTTAACCCCAGTAGGTGGTGAAGCACCACACAGCTGCTTGCTCATCCCACCACCCAGTGGGATGGAGGAGAGAAATGGAAGGGTAAAAGTACAAAAGCTCATAGGTTGAGATAAAGACTTACGGGTTGAGATAGAGCAAAAACTGCACACACAAGCAAAGCAAAATAATGAATTCATTCACTGCTTCCTATCATCAGGCAGATGTTTAGTGATTTCCAGGAAAGCAGGGCTTCATCACGCGTAACTTACTTGGGAAGACAAAGCCATAACTCTGAATGTTCCCCCTTCCTCCTTCTTCCCCACAGCTTTTGTTACTGATCACCATGTCAGATGGTCAGTTGGGGTCAGCTGTCCCAGCTGTTTACCATCCCATCTTCTTGTGCACCCACAAGTGGGGTGGTGTAAGGAGCAAAAAGTGTTCAGTCATAACTAAAATGTCCCTGTGTTATCAACACTGTTTTCATCACAAATCCAAACCATGTCACTATAGAAGCTGTGAAGAAAATTAACCCTGTTTCAGCCAAAACCAGTACATATATATAGACTTCTCAGGATGAACACATAAACTGTAGCTTTAATTTTCAAAATGTCATGTTGGACTATTAACTCATAATGATGAGGTATATTTGACAAAGTTAGATAAAAAGACTTCATGTAATAAAGTTCTAGCTTAAAAAGGAAGAAAAAAAAGTTGATTCTACTGATGCACAATGACCTGGCAGCAGCAGTTTTGACAGATGAGTTAGGGACTTTAAATCGGCAGCCTGCCTAATACCCACATTGCAATTATTTCTGTCCATTCCCTCCATCATAGGAGTGAGGGTCAGTCAGTCTGGAAATTAGTTTTAAGTCACAAATAATCCTCCTGAACTCAAACATGAAATATTGTTGTCAATTTAGACACCTAAATTAGGCAGTACAAATCTAGTGTTTTGTCTTATTTAGAGAAAATGGAAAAATGTACTTGGAAAATACGCCAATTATACACTTATAAAAATTCACAATAATAAAAACATCTTGTCTATAATAGATTGTTTCTTAGCTTCAAGGTTATTGCTCAAGTAGTTTTTCATTGTTTTATCTAAATCATGTATCTTTTGTTTGGCTCCGTGCAAATCTGAATTAGATTTAGCAAGAATTGCAGCTAATATTCACAGAAAGATACTTACTAAAACGTTGTGAAGTATCAAAACAGTTGATAAACACTGCATATTTAAATGCCTTGCAAGTTTGCTTTTATCAATAAAGTGTCAGGTCATGAAAGTTTGTTTCAGATCATCAATGTTGTCTGGCTGATTGCATGGAACTGGGGCATCTAATTAGAGCCAATGATGTGCAGGTAAGGTAACAGCAGCAACTGGTGGAAATGATGGCAGCCCATCTGTCTGCTGATGACCAAAATACACATTAGTTCTACTACTATTGGGATGAATCAATGTAGGGACTGAAATTGTTATGAGAGAGCAACCTAAGATGACATCCAGCCCAAATACGTCCTCAAGCCTGAAGCAATGATAATGGAGAAACAGGATTTATGTTCTGTTTGGAGGGGAAGTAGAATATGGATATTACCCTGGTCATAGGAGTGCCTTAAACACTTTTCTATGGAGGTGTACTCACTTTCTTACTTGCTTTGTGTCTCAGTAATATTTAATCATTTTATATAAAGCAGAACAGCTTTGATATCATAGCAAGGGAGCTTTCCCCTAGTTTATACTGAACCTAGTGATTAGACTAATTGTCTCAGGGGAGAAAAGAGGTAGACCTGTAGCTTCTGAGGTGACTGTCCTAATCACAGGTTCTTTTGGAAAAGGCAAACACCTCTTCTTCGTCTGGTTAGGGTTTGGTTGGTTGGTACTCCCTGAGACAGTCTGTAGTATTTGAAATGGTGGGGAGGTGGGGAGACGTTACTGCCTTGTTTGTGGCTCTCGGTAGTGTTGGCTTTCAGGCACCCTCAGAATTTTGCAATCCTGGACAGGAGCAGATCGGCAGGCAACTTTATTCCTGGTCCATTGGTGCTGCAGCATGACCTAGCAACTGAGTGACTGGAGTCTGAGACAATCAGGTTTGGACTTTGTTACACACAAAGACTCTTAGTAAGGACACGGGCATTTGACTCCTTAATGGATTTAGCTCTAGGTGAATTTTCCATAATAATAATGCTTGCAATAGTCATGAATCACTCTCATTTTTCTTGCTATATTATTTGAGTAGTGGTGGGGGGAAAGGAAGATGATTGTAAATGATGATAATGATAGCACCGTCAGGCACTTCCAATTCCGAATTATCTTCAGAACATGAGAAAAAAGGACAATAAACGAATTTAGAAATTAAATATAAGAATGACAATACATTTTGAAAGGAGATGTGGTTTAGAAGATGTGTTAAGGCTATAAAATGATTATCATTAATAGTCCTTCTTTTGGTCTTCAGGAACAAAGTGAAAGCGAAAAGGAAGTTAAAGGACCAAATATCACTGCAAACTTCTATGAAATTCACACATAATCTTTTAGTGTGACCTATGGGTGGAAAAAATGTTAACAGAACCATTTCTGTAACCAGTCTCAGTTCCCAGTTCAGCAAGACATATAAAATCACCAACTCATTCTGCAGTGTAGTTCAGAAGGGGCATCTGGGTGTCCTGTGGCTCAATCCCTGCTCAAAGCAGGGCCAGTTAGATCAGATTGCTCAGAGTCTTGTTTGGTCAAGCTTTAAATATCTCCAGGAATGAAAATTCAACAACCTTTCTGGGAAACCTGTTGTAATATTTGGCCACCTGCATGGTAAAACAAACAAACACACACCCCCCTTCTAATTTCCCATGTTGCCATTTGCATGTGTTGTCTCGCAGACTTTCCCTCTGTAACTCTGCAAATGGTTTTGCTCCATTTTATCCGTGTCTTCCCATCAGGTAGTTGAAACTGTGCCAGAGGAGGTTTAGATTGGACATCAGGAAAGATGTCTTCACTGAAAGGGTTGTCAAGCAGTGGAACAAGCTACCCAAGGAAGTGGTTGAGTCACCATCCTGGAAGGTATTTAAAAGCTGTGTAGACAACCTTATGGGTATGGTCTGCATGTAGACATGGTGCTTAGGGACATGGTTTAGTGGTGGACTAGGTAGTGTTAAGTTAATGGTTGGACTTGATGATCTTAAGGGTCTTTTCCAATCTAAATGGTTCTAAGATACTGTGATTCTATGAAATGCATGTCCTGAATTGGAAACATTTTTCAGAGCTGTAGTTGCATGAGAATTTTTCAATGCACTGGGTTTGGCACACATGTAATGCTTAGTCAAACTACCCCTTTACCTGATTAGTGTTGGTGAGGCAGTCAGTGGCAAGAGATAGAGGCAACCTCTTCCCAACAGAAGAAACAGAACAGAGAAATTCTGCTTGTACATTCTGTCTCAAACTCCTTGTCATTGGAGTTAGGGAAGGGAATTCCCCACCTTGGTCCTTCTCTACTGCAGATAAAGATCTGGCTAATGTTGTCTTCTTAGCTGTCAATGAAGAAGAGCTATGCTGCCAAAGAGATTTAACTATTTGGAAAAAGATGGAGCATGATGAATATAGTACAAGCCAGTCTCAGAAATGGGGAATGGCTCAGGAAGACACATGGTTGCTGAGAGGTGCCTGTATCAAGCTTTGGGACCAAAGGAGATTCAGACTTATTGTTCATGGGGCTCCATGTAAGGGCTCTGGTATTAGCTCACTGAGTGGTAACATCATTAATATATAGTGACATGCAGCATTTCTTTCCTGAATAATCTGGTAACTTCACAAAATTTGTAGAAGGGGGCAGAGTATTTTGGACCGGGTGGAAACCAAGGGCTCTTCACCTGCTACTACAGAGGGAATATAAAGATGCCTTAATAGACTGTGGTGTTTTAAGCACATACCTTGTGTATGAAACACAACCAAAATCTGCAAGTGTTCAGTGGCTGAAGATTGCAGCCCCTATAGTCACATTGCCATTTGGCCTTAGTCTACAAGTAAAATTGCATCAGCCTTATTTACATTTTAACAAATCCATTCATGGGTCTTAATTTGTTTTTATGAACCTAGAAAGTAGTCTCAGAAGTTCACAAATCCAGAAAATTTGCCCACCTCTAGGTTAGCTTTGAATAATTGGAACAAATTAGATTGGCTTTGTTTTACAGAAGAAGAAACCACACTGGCTGTTCTTGGGATTGCTTTTCAAGTATTTCCTTTTGATCTAAATGTTCTCCAGTTGATGTCAATTAATGTCAAAATGACTGCTTTCTATTTTCCCACCATTTCTTAAAGCCTTTCAGAATAATGGTCAGTGGACTGTAACATCTTGCCAGCCTGTATCTGCCCAGCCTTACATACTTTTGGGTGTAGGCAGAATTTAAACTTTAAAGATACTTACCTAGTTCCTGAGGCAATGGAAAAGCAAATTATTTTCTAATATTTTTGTAATGGCTGCAAGAAAGATGTTTTAAGATAAAAGCAAAGTTCCTTTTTCTTCGGAAATCAAACAATAGCTTGAAACTCCATGATCAATGAAATTATACCTTGGCAAAACACTTTTCCTGTGTTACAACAGCACACAACAGTACTCATACACAAAAAAGATCCAAAAAGATGTTTTTAGACAAAATCTTGAAGACAAATAACATAGAAATAGTTATTGATTTTTAGTGGTAGTCTGTGCCTTTAACAAAGAAGAAACATTTTCCTCTTCATTTGCCCGTCTTTGCTAATAAACCAAAGTGATGAGTCTGGCTAGAGGTGAGTGTGGAATGGGGAATGACTTTCTGTCAGAGGCCACAGACAATCATCTTTTGCTGTGCCCCTTTTATTATTATTTTGATAATTGCTTCATATTCCAAGAAAGGAGCACCTTTGGGCTGGAACTAGAAATTCTCAGAAGCTGCAGAGGAGGATTTTTTTTGGACTACATTTCCTGTTGCAGGAAGTTTTGGATTTATTTCTGTGTGAAGAAAAAATGATTATGAGTCTAACACAAGAAGAGGAAACCAAACCTGAAAAGCAGACCTACTTTCTCACAAAACTTGCAAATAATTTGTAGAATTCATTATCATATGATATTGCTGAAGCTAAAAGCCAGGGGAGAGTAAGGTGGTTTAAAACAACCTCATCCTTTTTCAGGATTACAAGGCTATTCAGAATTATGGTAATGGGCACTAACAACAAGATCATGCAGACACATGAAAACAATCGTGTCAAGGAAAAAAGCTCCTTCTATTGCCTTCCCAACCTCTACAAAATGGCATCTTAAACCAGGTGCAGATTTGGCTCCCAAAACAGGAAGGACTGAGAGTAACACATTCACCCCTGTGGCCAGAGAAGGGACAGAATATTTGCCCTGTAAATTCTGCAGCCAGTTTTTGCTGTGACAGCTGTATAAAGCTTTGGAGAATCAGAAAGATTTCAGTCAGATGTGAATACTTTGACAGGAAAATTAATTACAAGTATCCCCTTGCCTATTATAAATAACCTGGACCTAGTTTCCTAAAATGATACCTCAAAAGCTCTCTTCCTGTTCTGATACTGCTTAAATTACAATAATTTTCAGGGTTGTAAGAAGTCGATGGATTGAATATAGTGATTTCCTGAACTCTCAATTCTAATTAAAATTCTGCAGGCTGACAACACAAAATACGAGTCAAAGTAATAATCCAAGGTCATTTTTGTGCTGTATAAAGTAACTTATTTGAAGTGTCATGCTGATTAGGAATATCTAACAGAGAACACATGCTCCTTCCCTATGCTTACGGTTGTGTGACTTATTAGCTTGAAGGACAACTTTCTGCCTTTGTCAAACAGACCTTGTCAAAGGAGAGAAAAGACATTTTGAAGACTGAGCAGGAGCCTGAACAACACAAAAAAATCCTCATCATGGGGAATTCATAAAAAATTAATCTATTCCTTATTTATTAATAATGTGAAGTATTTGTAACATTAATAAAATATATTGCTTACTGTAAGGCAGATGTTTAATGAGCAGAGCACCTTGAACTCTCCCGAGAAGGGAGACAAAAGGAGGGATATACAGAAATGTCTGTTCTGTCAATTCCCATTTTCTGCCTGTTCCCCTTCCAGGGACTGACATACAGTATTGTCAGTGTTTTCTCTAATGAGATGTAATGTGGTTGTACATGTGAAACTCCAATAGGATATTTATAAATAGAACGTATGTTAGAACAACAGCAGAACTCTTGTAATGAAGGGTGAGCACAGAAAAATGATGGCCATCTCTGCCGAAGAGATGTAAAGTCTTTATTTTTTTTTACAGAATGCTACATCATGCACAATGCATTTATCCATCAATCAGTATTAATCCTGGCAGGTTGTTCCAAAATATAAATCCAACATGATGAAAAATTTACAGCTATTTTTGTGTCACAACAGCATAGTTATAATGAAGCTTTCTCAAGTGTAAGTTAGTTTTCTATTCCTCAGAGGCTCTGAAAACAGTGGACTTACTTAAATTAAATCTTCTAAGCCTATTCTCATTGCATTCGGCATGTTTCTGGACAAATTTCAGAATATCTGCCTTGGATACTTATGGTTTTATCCTCTTTTAATAACTTTTCTGAGACTAAATTGCTGGGGCTTTTTTAAATCTTCAGTTTGAAATTTGTGATTATTTTAGCATTACAATTCCTATCTGTGCTGGTACTTGCCCTCAAGATCGGAATCAAGGCAACAGGAGATGCTATGCTAGGGAAAAAGTGAAGAGTGTTCTTCACTCAGGTTGTCATTAATAACTCCTTGCAATTTGATGGTGAAGCAAAGGCAGGTTGAAGTTTCCAAATGCGGTAACAGTTCAAGTAGGCTCTGGACTTGTTTATAATAAAGAGACTTTGTGTTTCACTGTTTCTTGCTCAGGGCAGCCTTGACAGGTCCTGTTATCTTTATTTGGAATCTAGTATGTTTTTCAACTCACAAGAGGGATCATTATCGGGCATTTTTACTTCTGCATTTCTTCTGTTTTCCTGCCATGTGCTCCCTTGTTTCAAGAAGTTTGGTGGATGTTAAGATAAAGGTATTTGTCTTGTGTCAAAAATTATCTGGCTTGGTAATGTTACTTAAAAAAATGAGCTTCGCTCTCCTGTAGTAGAGAATACAAGGGTGTTTGACGCTGTCATGCTGTTCCCTGCCTCACTCAGCCCTTTGATATTTATGCCAGCTTTATAAATTATCCTGAATTGGAAGGGACCCAAGAGGATCACTGAGTCCAACTCCTGAATCCACAGAAGGTGGGTCCTTTTGACAGAAGGTGCCTGACTTGGTATGTAAAAAAATGCCCTTGTGGGCCACTGTGGCCATTATTTGTCATTTCCAGTGGGTCTTGGATGTTCGCTTCCCTGATTCTATTGCAAGTCTCAAACTTTGCACCTCTCTCTTGTGAGGGTAGTTTTTCCACCAAGTTAGAAATGAAGGTATTAGGCTCTGTGGGTTGTGGCAAAAAGCATTTTTCTTCTCTGGCGTTTGGTAGTGTGAGCAAGCCAGTGCTTTTCTATAGGGATTTTGCAGCTCTCTGCAGTCCTGGGAAGTTGTTATGCCCAGAGCTGCCTGTGCTTTCCCACAGCCTGTGGGAATTACACAGTCCAGCTGGGATTTGATTTCCCTGTGAGTGCCTGTCAAGGTGACATTTCATACAGCACCATGTTTGAGATCTCACTCCTCGTTCTAGTAGAGGTGAAGCCCACAGATTCCTTTTACTTTGCTATCCCAGTTTTCCCTTCCGAGCTGGCAGTCAATGTGTTTCATTTTGCACTTAAAAAACAACATTCTTTTTTTTATGATATTGCTGCTCTTCAGAGTGCTGCAAGCAAAAGATCAAGAAAATACGGAGCCACATTGCAAAACATGTCTTCTGGCAACATGAAGATTTTGCAGCTCCGTTTCTGACTTTATCAGTATCTTCTCATGGGAAGTATCATAGGAGGCTTGCAGTGCTGAGGGATTTCCATGTCAGCTGCTGACCTGGCCAGGAGGAAATGCAGATGATGTGCCACCTCCGTGTCTTGTGAGTTCCTTGTGCCAAGTCAGTCCCCTGCCTTTCTGCAGCAGGAGACAAAGATGGGATATTCAGTCCTCAGGGCAATGTGTGCAAGAGTGAAAATGAGCAAAAAGGCAGAAAGCCCTATTTATTTTCATTTGTTCCATCATCTGGGAGGTAGAAGGTCCCTGTGAATGAATTGCTTGAAGGACAGATTTCCTCAAACTTCTATAATTTTTGTGTTTGCGCACACACTTGGAAGACATTTGTGCTTAGCTCTTAGCACATGGTGTATTGCTTAAATTCCTGGAGCATTTGCATACCCTTTATAAATAGTCTGAACAGGAAAACCAGATTGAAAGGTTTTAGGTAAATTATTCAGATGATGATGATTAAAAATAATTGGAGCTCCATTAATATGGTTCTGTAAAAATAACAAATGGAAAAGTACCGGGATGAAGTATGAAAGGAGAGATTTGAAAGGTTCAAATAAGCTAATTATATTTTGTTCATTTTGTATTGCAAAACTAGACCATATTTTAATACTCTGTTTTGTTAAGGAAAAAAACTGACTGTCATTTTTGCATATCTACCTTTGCCACAATTTATTAATCCAGAAATTCCTGGATTTAATTATTTACAGATTTTTCCATTTAATTATTACGTAGCTTAAGTTACAAAATGTTTATGTTGAAAAGTTTTACCTTGCATAATGACAAGAAATACCATACGAGTGAAATCCATCTCTTATGTAGCTTCAAATTTAAAAAGAAATTGTTTTTCTGAGACAAGACTAATATTAAAAATAAGAATAAAAACATTATTTTTTCATTAAAATTATCATCACAGTAAAAAATTATTATCATATATTGTGTGCATAGGCAGATGATTTTCTTCTGATGTTTCCAGCAGAAACAAAATAGAGGGAATTTTTTGTCTCAAATAATTTGGTGTAAAAGAATATATCAAAAGAAGTGTAGTCAAGAATTTAAGTCATGAATCAAAGGGCTGTTGGGTGGGATGGTACAGAGTTTGGCCTTGTTGCAAGGCCTATATTAAACAGATGGTGCAGCTGAGTTAAACATTACCTTGATCCCACTTACCACAGATGCACATGTGTTTCCTTCAGAGCAAAGGCAAGTAGGTAAGTGCTCAGTATATTGGATGTTCTGGAGAGTGGGAAGCCACGAGAGGGGTTACATATATCAGGGAAATGTAACTGAAATGGAGAATGGACCAAAGCTCTGAAACAGAGGAGAAGCCTTTCTCACAACCTGCACACCTCTAGTACCTAGGAGGACATGAGAAAATAGGTTTTTCAAACCTGGGTGATACCTGAAAGAGGTCTGGAGCTACAATCTGGGAGATACCACATCTCTGCATGCTTCACTCATCCTCTATTTGGGAGAGCAAGGATGGGGAGGGTCTGATCTCCATCAAAGGCCTTGGTTTCCTCTCCTCAAGGACATTTCATTCTGACTTGCCACTTGGCTCAGAAGGGCCCACGTAATGGATGCCACGCTACTGCTTTAAGCTGTAAGCAATTACACTTTTGCGCAACTCAGAGATTTATTTTTCTTTTTATGATAGTCCGTGTGTATGCTCCAGAAACCTGGCCCTTATATCTTTTTTTCCTTGGCATGTTATGGTAGAAGCTGATTTGACCATTGGCTCACAGGGCTCAGGGTGATCATCTGTCACAGCACAGTGCATAAGGATGCCTCTATTGTTGCTGATGCTAACCATGGTCTGTGGTGGAATAGTATGGGAACATTATTTGTCACTATTTCTCCTCCCTCCTACAGTTTCCTCACTCTCTCACTGTTCCCTGAGAATGATTATTCTCTCTTCCATTTCCCTGTCAGGAGAAACACCATCTTTCATTTTCTTAGTGTTTCGGTCATTTAGCTACACTTTGGGTGTCAGGGATCTTCTGCAAAGTCAGGCTTGAATATTTACAATAGAGCCAAAGCAGGGGCAATACCTGCTTCTGTCTGAAAATTCTCTGTAGTGTTTTTCTGAGTATTCCTAAATAGTCCTTAAAATGGGATGCATTTAAAAATCTGCTACACAGCTCAGGATATTCCTGCACTGTACAGGATAGTGGGAACACAGCTCTCAAAGGTAACAACAACCCACATAAATTACTGACAAAGTGGATGCTATATTTGTGTCTCTATTTGGGTCAAGAAGTGATATTGCTATGTTTGTTGAGTGCTACCTCCAACTAATGCGCTTCTTTCAGGCTTGAAGTGGCTCATGCAGTGCCACACTGCGTACCTATTGTACACATCAAGTCTTTCACCATATTAAATTCTGGTCTTAGTGTATGTTGGTGCGAAGGGATGAGACTGCGCAGAGGTAATTTGGAAAAAACATCCTGGGTCTGCACTTTTGGCAGTTCTGTGTTTCTCTAACGTATCCTGAGACACTTAAGTATTCAGGTATTCAAGAAGTGCTCCCAGAGTCAGGAATAATCTTTAGCTGGTGTATTGTTAATAGCATTTTGAGATTACATGTTTACCATATTGATTTCTTCAGACTGATGTAGACACCCATTAAATATACAGCTATAAAATGCCTTCACACTCTTCCAATCGTTCATCTCCTTAGTCACATCCATTGGGAAAAACCCAGAAGCACAGAACAGACTAATATGTTCCCACCTGAGCCTTCCAGCTCCAGCAAATGGTCTGCAGTGCTCCCTGCTGTCAGCAGGTGAAGGATGACCTCTGACAAGGAAAATCTGTTACAAAATGTGAGGTGTCCATCTCATGGATTGGAAGCACATGTCCAGTTTATGGGATATTTGGACAACAGTTGAGATGCACAGAGAGGAGGCAGTTTTCTGGATGAGGAGTAGGTGATTCAGAGCACTTCAGGTTAGAAGTGATGTTAACAAACCTACTTGGGAGCCAATAAATAGCCACTCTTCTATAAAAGGATCTTGTAATGTTTTAGTAACAAGAGGAGACCAGGGCAAGAGATGGCTAAGGAACAGGAGAAAATGGTAATAAAACCTTTGCTTGACTATCACTTTCCTGTAGCCTGCCAAGAAGATGAATCATGTTACTAGTATGGAGGCCAGTTTGATGCATTATGCCTCAAAGGTGATACCCAAGGGCACTTTTTTAGCTTCTTTTTTGTTATGTTTGTTTTGCAGCTCGTTTTGTGTTCATCACAGCAGTTCTCTTTCCTCACTTCTCCCAGCCCCCCATATTTCCTCTCAAATTTCCCTTCTCTTATTCACTTTTCTTATTTGATTCCTCATTTCCTCTCTCCATATCCACAAGATCAAAATAAAGTGTCATTTTTCTTCTTTCAGCATCTGCCTAGCTGTTTGGCTTGGAAGCATTCATGAACAGCTAGATTTCCTTTTGAAGTTGAACACTAACTTTCAAAGTCAGATAGGGAACCAGTTTTAATGCTCCTTTGCTGAACTTCTTAATTCAAAGCTAAAATTTAAGCAGGCCAACTCTCTTAGAAGCCAATGCCACAGGCAGGAGGAAGGGCAAATGTGATCTAAGTTGCTTTCCAAGAGACTGAACATCAAAGAACAATCACTACCCATTTCCCAAGCTATGCAGAAGGCTGGATTTTTTGGGGGGGAGATTTATTCTTATTTCAAAATCTTGCTCTCAGGACAAAGGTTTTCAAGTGAGATTAAATTTTTCAGTATCCTGAGTAGCAATGCACTGTGGTGACCTGTCAAAGGGCTGTCAATGGGAGTAAAATTTTTTGTTATTATCTTCATGTTTTTGTTTCTCTAGTTTAGCTAGAAGTTTCCAAACAAAATGGGGGATCCCTTTGCCCCAATTATTTCTTCGTGTTCCTCTTCCTCAGCCTGGGGCTCTGAAGCATTTCCAACAGCTTGTCTTATAGCCTAGCTGCTAACAAAACTAAGCTGGTGCTGCTTGACCTGTTCCAAATTTCACTTTTATCAAGCGTTCATTTAATTATTTTCAATATTCAAGTTTAGAAAGACTGAGCAGAGCAGAGGAGATGAAAGGAAATAAAGAGAGAAAGATTAGAAGAGCTGGGCTTCTTTCCTTCCTTTCCTTTCTTTCCTCTTTCTATTTACGCAGCCCTCACTCTGCTGTCCCTCAGTGCCTTGTCAGAGCAAACCCCTGCACCCTTGAGCTTGTTCGTAATGGCAGAGCTTGCTCTTTGCATTATTACAGATCCTGATGCATCCGGAAAGTGAGATTTAAAAGTGCTTGCATCACCCTGCTCCTTTCTCATTCAACATGAGCTGCAGCTCAATGCATCTTTGAAAACCAGGGACAGAGTGAAGGAGAAAAATCAGAAAAAGATTAGCCTTTTATATAAAAACTACCATCTTAACTAGACTGAAATTACAGTGGATTATGAGATTAGATAGTGGTGGTATGTGATTGGGGAGATAGAAATGTAATGCACTGGTAACTTAAAATTTGCTTCTCCAGTGCTTAGCTCCTGTGGCCAAAGCAGAGGCCAACACTCCATCAAGGCTTGTCAGGAACATCACATGCAGTCCTGCCCACGGGCTGCTCTGCAATAAAACCAAGGGCTTTGGAAATTGTACTTTGTCCTGTTGCATCTAAGTTTCTCATCTGCAAAATGGAAATGGCACCTAGCAATGTAGAAAGAATGCTTTTTATGACAGCTTTTCTTTGTTTTGTTCTGTATCTGAAACTATTGCCCAATTTTATTTTTACTTAGTTCTAGGAAAATTTGGTCTCAAAATTTTTTTTAGTTAATAAACATGAAAAAAACCAACCAATTTTATTCATAGCTCCACTTCTATGAAATTACTTCAGTTCATGTTTTTGACAGATGCTGTATAACAGCAATTATATATTGACTAGGTATAGATCTGACATGTCCAAGTGATAATCCAGACCAAGTTCAGACCCTGGCATGGGTGTGGGTGGTAATGGAGCTGTGATTGGTCATGGGAGACTAAATTGATCTCTGGGTTTAAAACTGCATTTGAATGATCCTTTCTGGCATGCCCTCACCTACTGCTAATCTGGACCTAATCCTATCCTAATGGCATAGTGATTTTTTCAGGTAAAATAGCTGGGTTTTTTTGGTATCTGATGATTTTGCATCATTTAACTTATTAATAAGTTACCACTAGCTATGGCTCTGATTCAGTGAGCTGCTTATGCATTTCACTTAGCTTTAAGAGGTTGGTATGAAGGTTAGATTATCAAATCCCAAGTACCAGTTGGGGTGGCACACTTAAGACCCATCAGATTTTGTGTTTTAATCACATATGGGGTACTCATACTGGGGTTAGGACACTATCTGGTCGATTTTTTCTTCTTCACTCAAATGATTAACACATAGTTACGAATAGCATAACTGGATGCAGCCATCAGTGCAAACATTGCTAGCTCAAGCCTTTTTATATGTAGAGAAGATACACTACTTCTAACACTGCAGCTAGTCATACAATCCTTTTGTAATATATGGAATCACTTACTTTTAGTTTCTTCATTAGAGCTTCTCCTTCTTCATTAGAACCTAATTTCTGTTGGACAGTTAAGTTTATTCATAATGCTATTTGGGTTGGAGGTGTAATTTATTTACTGAAATAAAAGTCCTGCATAAAATTACCAATACATTGGAACAAGGTACACCAGGATAAACACTTTATTCCATGCTGGGAAGCTGGTGGCACTTCAAATAAACCAGCACACCCAAAGCAATAAAACCCTCCACTTCAGACAAATCCTGGATGAATGATAATATGTCGTTTCTGAAAGCTTTCCATGAAATTTAAATAATCTGATTATCACAGCTCATGTAGCAAAGCCTTGTTTACAATGACCTCTTCCATTTCAGATAGGAGTCATGTTTCTCTCTCAATAGTAAGCAGAAGCTTGGAATTTTTGAATCTCTGGCAATAGTTTGCAGTACCTGTTCAGGAAAACTTCTTGCTTTCCTTTTTTCTTTTTATAAACTACATTGCTGAAAAATCATAAACCTTATGCATCCCCAAGAAACTCACATCAGGAAAAATAAGAAAAGAGATGCTCCTAGGCTAGACATGAGTGTATAGGAGATTAATTTTAGATGTGAATATTTCTTCTGATATTCAGATTATTTGGATGATCTGTTTTCACAGAAGAATGAAATATCTCCTTGTAGTTTGGTCCATAAATAAAAGACAAACACTTTTATCCAGTGTCTGCAGTCTTAAAAGACCAATAATCATCAAAGAAAAAAGACATCAAGGATAGCTACTCTTTACAATGGCACTCCAATTAAAGTGGATTTTTATATTTTTCTTTTCTACAGAAAAGATATCAAAAGTTTCAGTTATTATCTATATGAGGAAAATACATTCTTTTTCTCCTGATTTAAAAATTTCCCACTGTTTGGCATCCTGCAAAGTAGTCTTATTGAAGTGATAAATTAGATTTTATTGCTTACCGAGCAACAACTGGACTTTTGTTAATCATTTGTAATGAAGCAAAACTTGTTAACAGTGGGTCTGCAACAAAATCAATGCAAGTAATTTTAAGGATGTCTTTTTATAAATTAGATAGAGGAAACTGAAAAATATTGTTGTTTGATAACATGTAAAGAATTGGAAAGGGCATGCCATTTTTCAAGTATGGGGCATGAAACTATTGCTTTTTGCTAGCACTGAATTCCCAGTGGTTTTTTTGTCAGGAAACACAAATCAGTAATTGCTTGTATAAGAACAGAGGATGATTTTTTTCCCTTTGTTGGAAGACAGGAGACTTCCCTGTATATTGTTATTAGATGATGAGATTTCATTTCACCGTCTCAATTAACACCTCAACCTCAAGCATTCTCAGGATCACTTCATAGTTATTAATATTTTAGATAAGGTGAACAAAGTCCCAACACAAATAATGCCAGTGATGCAATACTGACCTTGGAGACATTTCAGACCATGGAAAGAAGACGTGTAAATCTATAAAGTGGCTGTGGTTTTCAAGTTTAATTACCCATATGGTCTTGTATTTCCCCCATCGTTGTTGAACAGAGGCCCTAGGTTTGGACCCCAGGTCCAGCCTGGGGTCATCAGGCAACAATGCTGAAGTAGTATCATAGAAGTGTTCTGTGGGTCCCAGTCCCCTTGTGCCACAAGCCACCAGTAATCACCACTTTTTTCCTTCCCTCATCTTTCAGACCTGAAACTTTCATTAGGCTATTTTTGCTACAGCCAAACTCTCCATAATGTGCCTAATCTAGCCCCTGTGTGCAGCTGCACAATTTCCATCAGACAGAAAACTCCAGTTGGTGGAAATGTTGTTAGTGTTTACCTTGCTGAATTAGACATCTTGAAAGTAGCTGTGTGCCTGGCACAATAGCTTGTATGGATTTAATGACAGACTACATTAATTGTGTTTATCAAAGAGAGCATAAAAAGGAATGACCAGGAAAAAGAAACTTTAAAAGGAAGCAGCAGTGTGGAAGAGCCCAAGCACCTTTTCTTTTTAGGCTTGAATTTGTTTGTTATGTTCTGTTTTGAACTAATTTTTTTTTTTTGTCACCTAGAGTGAAAAATTTTGCTGAAAGCATCTAGCTCCTCAAAGTGGGAATGGGTCTGAGAGCTGTTATGGAGCTGTTCCTCATGTCTGGCTTTTAGCTATTAATTTGTACATTCAGTTGATTTCTTATAAGCCAGGAGGGTTTTGGCTCTTTATTTGCCATGAGCTCAGTAGCCAAAATTTAAGCCAAAAATGGCTGTACTACTGAAAAAGCCCCTGTTATATGTTGGCGTGGATGATGGTTAAAGCCAGGTACCAGCTAAACCTTTTTGTCATATGACTCTTTGACGACTTCACAGTGGTGAGTGATTTGCTCCCTGAAAAACAAAATATAGTTGCCACTTCAGCATCAATATGAAGGAAAAATTTGATAAGGAACAGCATGTAAGGGATGAAACTAAGGAGATGACTTATTTTTATTCTCCTAAAACTTTTTTTGACCTTCTTTGTAACCTGAGACTTTTTTTCTGTTTCCCACGTTTTTTCCATCTCACATATTTTGAAAGTGAATTTGGAAGAACTTTGGAAGAGTTTTGGAGAACCTTGGAAAGTTCTCTGAAGAACTCCTTCCTATTATTTTGCACAGTGGCTCACGTAAAAAGGTCTGGACAGTGCTGTAATATAGTAAGATCTGCTGAATGACCCCTTCACAAGGAATCAATAGATTTCAGTCCTTCTGTCTCAGGCTGAACTTCCCCACATGCACTTTTTGAGGCGACATGGATAAAAGATGCATCTGAGGACACACACTTCTGAGTTGTCATCAGTGAGAAACAGAGGACTCACCTCTTCCCTCAGCCTCCACCTGCACTCGAAAAACCCTGCATTTCACGATCTATTCCTTTCTTCTTACCTTGGTTTTACATGTCTTATTTAGAGCTCAGCAGAAGGTACTTATACATTGGCATTGAGTTGACAGGGAGCATCCCGCCCAGGATGCTTGGGTCCTTGTTTTAAGATAGTGGCTGGTGTCTGTGGCTCTATAGGAGGGTATTGGAGCCTTCCTTTCACTGCTGCATTGAGCTCCCCAGCCCAAAGTAAAACAACTGCTTTTATAGGTCTACTTTGCTTTTTCCTTAAATTGCTTTGAAGTTAATCTAATTTCATGGGCTTCTGCATTTTCTTGGAAATATAAAAAAAAAAAACCCAAGCCAAAAAAAACCCCACTTGTCAAAATAGAAGGTTTTCTAAAAAAATATCATTGTGAAGCAAAAATCTAACATGATGACACTGCCCAGGCAACCTCATAGGAAGTGGAATAGGACACATGAAAGGCTGGTTACATCTGTGTATTAATTGCTTAATTATGTCAGGCTGCTAAAAGCAATTCCTAGCAGCAGTAATACCAGTCTTATTGGTACAGTAATAAAATATGCTCTGCTTATTGCAGCTACACTTTTGTTCGTTCAGTGGAATGACAAAAAGTGGAAGCACTAATTGCAATATGGAGAGAATTTGACTGAATATGTAGCATGTATTTCAGTGTTGTTCCTGTTGTCACAAACCAACAAAAGTCTAACCTTCTTTCATCAGTCTTTCCTTGTACCCTTCTCAGCATCCACATGTGCTGGGAGTTGGGTGGCTGTACAGTAGATATCAAGAGGCAGTCAAGGGAAATAATGGCCACTCCAGTGTATCCTGGGCTGTAAAAAGCTCTGCAGGACCAAACTGGGACCACTGGCACATTCAATTTAGTGTCCTGCTTTTTCTTGGTGTGGCAGCAGAGTTTGATGGAGACTGGTCCACCGCAAGGAATGACTCTCCTTGGGGCCATCTGCTTCAGCCCTCATCCCTCCAGGGTGCCACAACTGGCTGAACTTTTCAGTGTAGCTGAAAAATACACGTTTAAACTGTTCACCTGGATTCAGCTGATAGGCAGCTGGAGATCCTTCTAGAAGGTGATTCATCTCAGTTTCTCAGAGAGCTGTCACTGAAAGTGCCTATCTCTTCCCATTCACTACAAGGCAATCTTGGACAATTAGCTGTACCTACTCACATTCATTTTAGATACATAAGTTTTGTCAAGCTAATGGTGAAATTTCCTGCTTAGAAGGGAACACATTGCCCACATAGGAAGTATTATCATCATCTCCATTTTATAGATGGAAAAGTGAGGCAAAGAGGCTGCTACTTGGTTACTCAGTGTCCTGTAGTCAATTTATGGCAGTAATAGGTACCCCATACACTTCAGTACATTAACCATTAAATAAGCTATTAAGTTTTCCAGGCGTTTAAGTTTATATAATAGTCGGCATGACATGGCTGATTGCAGGTTGTTTTTAACATGTTTATAACTTCAGTGATAGAATTCATAGCTCAGATTTCAGTCCCTAATAAAAACAGCATCTAATATTTGGCAAATGATCTCCAGACTGCTGTTATTTTTCCTACTGATGCTTAAATATTTTTGAAAGATTGATAAGTAATTTTGAAAATGGTCAAACTGCATCTGACTTCAGCATTTGGACATAATTTAACTGCAGCAGATGTCATGTTTATGTCAGAATGATGCATGAGTCACACTATTCTGCCATCTTAAAGGAACACTTGTTATTTTTAGAATTTGGCTTATAAACCAGCCACGTTTCTGTTTGCTGCCCAAGGGTGAAAGAGTAGCTGTCATTTTACTGACAGCACATACTGCACCATATGTCCATCCCTGAACTCCTTCAAAGTTGGGTGAAAAAGGCAAATACAAAGTGAAAGTTTCCTTCTCTCTCTTTCCCTTTGCCTTTTCAAGCATGAGATCTTTCAGGAATTGTTTTCATGGTTAATCTGGTCATTTCCTCAAACAGAGCCCCAAAAATCAGTCTATGAAAGGGACTGACTTACGTGTTTACAGTGGTTTTAAAAGCAACCAGGCTTTTCAGGGATTTGTACTGTTGACCTACAAGACAATAGCATTATTGGGAACTGCAATTCTAAGATTACCTAACTCCGTATTATCACTTCTGACAAATTTACAGATTTGTTGGAACTTCTGTCTGCTACGTATGGTTTTGTGGCCATAATGTCCCTCAGTTTTATCTTCTCTTTCAAAAGAATAAAACATGGTTTTGTACAATAGCTCCCCGTTCCTTTGCTATTGTTGTTTTCTCATTGAGAAAGATTTTATAAGAAGAAATAAATTGAAATTATCCAGTCATCTTAAAGAAAAGAGAGTTTTCATTATTTGGAAAGGAATTAGGATGTGAAAGATGTTGTGTTGTGCTTTGGAAAGCACAGAACATTTCTTTTGTGTCCTGTTTTTTTATGCTGCTTGACTACCTTCAGATATTTTTCCATTTAATATAGCCCCTGTAGTCATCGTTTATCTAAGCTGGACATCCAGGTCCAAATTAATTCCTGATGCAGTTCTACTGATCTACCCCAAATTGCAGCAGGGATGACATTATCCGAGCTTTCCATTCATTGTTTACTATAATGAAGAAATCCTTGTGACCAAAGTACAACACTAAGAAAAACTCAGCTCCCCAGAAAATTCTTCACAGAAAATAAAATTGACGGACCAACTGGAATAACTTAATTCTAGACACCTGCATTAGAGGTCCAACACTAGCATCGGGAGCAAAAAAGAGAGGGATAAGGCATGAAAGAAACAGCCTATATGATTGGCATAATTATGACTAAGGATTTTTAAAAAGAAGCAAGTATCAATTTAGGAAAGTAAGAAGTGGATGGAAATTGGGAAAAGAATAAAGAAGACCTGGTTACAACAAAGACCTTGTTTTTGTTCCTTGCTTGTCCCAGTGCAGAACCAAACCTAGCTCTATGCTTAATTTTAAAGCTTCTCTTTAAATATAGATATTTTTTGGACTTAAATATATATATATGTTTGCAGATAAGCAGAGAACTTAGTGCTTCTTCTGAAGGAGTCTCTGGTGTAAGAGAGGAACAGAAAAGTGAATTTGAGCACATGCAAGCCTTCTGTTTCTGATGCTCAAATTACTTGTCTCAAGCTGGTTATGCTATCAGAGCAATATCTCTGAGCCCAAATTCCCCAGATGTGTCACATATCTGTAGGTTAATGGAGAGGCTGACATCAGACAGATCACTTTTACCTGTTCATGTTAAGGTTTGGGAATTTTATACTGTCCTCAAATTATGACCCAAATTAAGTTAGCCATATGGCTTCCAATAAAGGTCAGTTTTAATAGTAATTAAATGGTGTTTCTTGTCAGATATGAAACATTTGAAAAATGTAACTATCCCTTAATATTAAAACTGTTCTCTAAATTGAAACCTGTCACCTTTTCTTCATTTAGTAGAGAGAATTCATAGCCACTGTCTTTGGCCAGCTGTTGATTTAAATAAGCTTTATATTACTCCGAAAACTATTGGGCTCGGTGATTTATCTGTAATTTTCTTCAACCTGCCATCATAGACAGGTCTGTCTTCGCTTTTTTTACCTGCAGTAGACTTCTTTTGGGAAGGAAAATGAAACACAGCAGTGGCTTTTCAGCTACTGAAAAGTATTTGATTCTACATAACTGCAAGCAAGGAGAGTTTGACAGGGTTTGAGTCCTAGTCTGGCAGAGTATAACTGTGCTGAATGTGGTTTTATTCATCATAGATCATGGGACTTATTATGCCAGGAAGGAGGCTCTGGCAGAATAGAACTGGCTCTTCCTAATGCTGAGAGTCCATCATGTTCACATATACATTTCCTACTAAACTGTGGCACTTTAAATAATTAATCTCATTGACTAATATGGTTTAGGGAGGGCTCACTGGATAAGGGGCAGCAGATCAGAGAGGTGGTAACTCACAGCATGGAATTAGTGGTGAACGGGAGATGCTCCTTGTCCATCCATGGGAGCTGGAATAACTCCCCAGCTTCTATCTTCTAATGTCCTGTTTCTAACTCCTGGGAGAACAAAGCCTGAAAATATAAAAATGCACTTCACACCTTATGAAAGACAAAGTAAATGATTCTCAAATGTATTATTTAAAGTATCATGAATGGAAGTATTTTTTAACACTTGGGATTGACAATATTGCAATTTAACACTGCTGCAGTAAGATAACATCCTGTGCTTAAAAATTTTATGAATCACATCAGATATAATTATTTTTGGTTTAGAAGCGTCTGTTTCTATCACCAAGTTAATAACTCACACTGAAATCTTTATTGGGTTTAATTATGAGAATACTCTGAGCAAACCTGTTACGGGTTTGTGTGGCACGATTTTCTTTGGTAGTGGGGAGGGGGCTGCAGAGGTGGCTCCTGTGAGAAGCTGCTGGAAGCTCCACCAGCTCCAAGTCGGACCCGACTCTGGCCCAGGCCGATCCCATCAGTGACAGTGGTAGCGCCTCTGGGAGAACAGATTTAAGAAGGGGAACTGGCAGTGAATGGTGGGATTGAAACGTGAGAGGAACCCCTCTGCTGATACTGAGATCAGTGAAGAAGGAGGAGGAGGAGGGGATGCCTGAGGAGCCTGATGGCCCTGCGGCCCGTGGTGAGAGGGCAGGCTGTCCCCCTGCAGCCCAGGGAGGTCCATGGTGGAGCGGAGGCCCCCCAAGATGGTGGTAACTCCATGGTGAAAACCGCGCTGGAGCAGTGTGTGACTGAAGAGCAGCCCGCGGAAAGGACCCGCACCAGGGAAGTTCGGGAAGAACTAAACCCCGCAGAAAGGACCCACGCTGGAGAAGTTGGTGAAGGACTGTCTCCCATGGGAGGGACCCCACAGTGGAG
>VYZV01016348.1:0-24015 GCA_013401275.1 Pandion haliaetus
GGGTATCTTTCCTTCACACCTGACAGAAGTTCCCTCCAGAAGCGGAGGACTTGTGATTTTCTCCCAATCGCCTTGTCAATGCCCCCTTCCCTAGACAGGGATCCCAACTGCTTGGCTTCCCTACCCTCTAATTCCAAACTACTGGCCCCATTATCCCAGCATCGGAGCAGCCAGGCGACAATATGCTCCCCTGGGTGGCGGCCAAAATCTTTTCACATGTCGCACAGCTCAGTCAGGGATAGAGATCGGATGATTATTTCGGGTTGTGCCTCTTCCTCCTGTTCTTGTGATGACCCTGGTTCACTTTCATCCCTCAGTAAGAGAACTGACTTCTTTGTGTATTTCTTCTTCTGTATGGGGCGACTGACACTGGCACAGGCTGGTTTTCTGGTTCAGCTGCAGTGCCTGCCGTCAGGGTAGCCGTGGCACCTGTTGTTCTATTTTCCCTCCTTTCCCCCTGAGGGTGCTGCCTAATATCGAGCAGTGTTTGGCAGATACTGGTCAGGGCCCAGCACAATGTGATAAGTTGTGTCTCTCTGGAATAGCCACTACATTTTCCTTTCAAAAATTCTACCACTTCATGAGGGTTCTGTAGTTGTTTGGGAGCAAAGTTCCAAGCCACTGGAGGTGAGAAGTTCTCTGGATACTTACCCATATTCTCCCACATGTCATGCCACGGCTGACTATCCAGCCTTGGGGCAGATCTCTGGGTGCTATTCTTAAGAAACTTCTTTGTAGCCCTAAACAAGACCTGAAACACATTCAGGAGACATAGCACTAACAGCATGCTGGCTTGTGTATCTCAAGGGTATTCAGAATTCTCAAAAGCTGTTGTAGTTGCCCAGAAGGAGAAAAGGGAGGTGAATGAATGGGGAGAAGTATCCCCCCCGACCTCCCCATAGACTGGGTGCTATTACCAATAAATTCTGATAAAAGGCGCCTGAAGTATGGAAGTGCTATCACTGCTGCATACAGATCCCAACTTAACCTCATGACCAGTGAAGTAATCATTTCATAAGTCGACATCACCCAATATAGCAAAATGATAATCCTGATCCCTCTTCCAGAGATGGTAAACAAAACCGCAGGGAACACATAGAGCATATAAGAACTTACACAATGCCACCATGTGAACAAATGAACCAACATTGTGACTAGCAACTATCTAACTAACATAAGAAATGCACAAAACGAATTTGTTTTAACACACTCTGGCCAGATCTGTTGTGTCGTTATCTCAACCCCTCATGCCCCACGTTGGGCGCCAAAAAGGACTGTCGTGGTTTCGGTTTCAGCTCAGCTGGTAACAAAGCCCCATGCAGCTGCTCACTCACCCCTCACCCCCTCCGGTGGGATGGGGAGGAGAATCAGGAAGGAGAAAAGAAAAAAAACCCAGAACCTCATGGGTTGAGATAAGGACAGTTTACTGGGACAACACAAGGACAGAATTCACAACAACAACATTAGTACTAATAAAAGAATATACAAAAAAGAGTGATGCACATTGCAACTGCTCACCACCTGGAACCCCACACTCTGCCACTTCCCCCACCGAGAGCAGAGAGACAGAGAGAGCCCCCCCCCACCCCCAGCCCACTCCTCATTTATATACTGAGCGTGATGTCACATGGTATGGAATAGCTCCTTGGCTAGCTCAGGTCAGGTGTCCTGGCTGTGCCCCCTCCCAGGTTTCTGTGACAATTAACTCTATCCCAGCTGAACCCAGGACACTAAGTCACTGCCCTCTTTGCACCCTGTCATGTAAAACATCTGGGTGACTTATCTGCCATCATAGATGACCAGCTTCTGACTAGGCTATAGCACAGCAGATACAGGAGGAGAGTTTGGATGTGGACAAGGACTTAGAGAAAAGGTGCCACATGATTGAAAACAGCAGAGCAGATCCCTATGTAAATCCAAGCCAGCAAATACCACACTGGAGATGAAAAGGCCTGGCAACCACAAACACACAAATGCACATATCAACTGCTCAAGAAAACTCTGGCTGCTTCAATCCCCCCCTGCCCCATTATGTCAGCCAGAGTGCATTACTGTACAAACACCTCCTAGCACCTTGTAAACAAGGCAGCAGCACCTATACCTTACATGGAAGTGCCAAGCTATTTTGTTTGCTCACTCTTGTGGTCAGGCTTTAGGGATTTCTCGAACGATGCAGAGATACTTGGTCTGTCAACAAGCAGAGCAGGTGGATCCTTCTGGTGCCAGCCCTGGATGTGGAATGGGTTGTGAAAGCCTCTCTGGAGCACAGGAAACGAGTGACAGGGACAAAGGAGGTCCCGCAGAGAGCAGCCCAAGAAGCAGCCAAGCTCCAAAGCAAAACTTGGCAGGCGTGTTTGTTGTTATTTAAGTTAACTACAAAGGGAACCCCAGGGAGAGGGGAAATCTGGATCAGATCCAGCATGTGCATGTGCTTTACTAGGAGCAGGGTAAGAATGTCATTTTCCAAATGTGTAATGTATAGGTATGCATACACAAGAACATGCACACACACATGCATAACTACTCAATGCAGTTTCCAAGAGCCAGTAAACAGTTTATGTCTTGGCCTTATATTTGATGCTGCCTGTGACATAAGCACTTTTGATGAGATTGTCAGTGCCGTGCATTGCATTTTGTAGAGGACAGCCTGATTTTGTTGCTAATTTGGCTTGCAGTGCTTAGTGCTTCTTGCATTGATAAGGTTTGTGTATTTTTCCTTCTGTCTCTGCACTGGAATGTGAATGACCAGACCTGGAGCTTCTCATATTGGCCCATTTTGATTGTATACTCTCCCACAGGCACCCATTGTCCGTACAGAAAGCACACTGATGTTTTGCAGCTACTCCCTAGAAATGCCAAAAAGTTAAGGCTGTGTGCATAATCCTCAAACCATGCTTTTTCTTTCTTCCTCTATAGTCATCTTTTTAAGTATGCACAGAAAAGCTGATGTCTGTCATCTCTTTGGGGTAACATTTTCAAAAGCCTTTAAAATAGCTTTTAGAAATAGCTTGAACAAGAAGGAATCTAGCTCTCATCACGAGTCAATGGCCGTGTTCATACTAGCAATATTCCTGCAGTAGCTGAACCGAAACACTGAGGCAAAGCAATTGTAGCTGAGCGATTCACATGTCCTTTATGACGGGGTGCAGTGGGGGGTGGAGGGGAGATAATTCAGATTTAAATACATCTGCGAAATGCTCAAGCCAGTTCTGCTTAAAGCTGCTAATGTTGACATATGTATCACGATCTTTATAATCTACACACTTCAGTTGCATTAGAATCCAAGGTCAATTTATAAGCGCCTGTTTGCATTGTGGAAAAACAGATGAAGTGGCTGCTTCTTGTAATACACAACTGGCTGCTGCAGTAATCCTGGCAGACGTGAAGCAGAATGGGGCATAAAAATTCTCAACATTTTTAGCGAGCAGCAGCAGGATGTTTGTACCTACTGTTCCAGGAAAGCAGTAAAGCAGTAAAAGGTTGTATCATTTAGACATGTGGGACCAAAGATGATCACCATCTTAGTTTTTCTTGTGATTACAATGTAATGAATAAAATTAATGTCTTATAATGTGTCTACACTACTATTTCTCAAGCAACACAATGAAATCTCATTTTTTTGGGATTTTTTTTTTTTTACTCAAAATACACAGGTACCACACATTGCAATACTGTGTCTTTTCCATGCTCTGCCTGGGCAAAGTTCCTGAAATTCATTTATGCTACTTCCAGAATGTAACATGATTGAAACTAATTTTACTATCATTGTTAAATGTACTGAGCTCACATGAAGAGCGATTTTCCAAGGCTCATAACCTAGCCAAATCAAATCCATTTTTTCTCTGGAACACACAAAGCGCATGTCTGCCCACTATGATCTCTTTCACTGCCAGGTTTTAACTTTCAGCCTCCAGCTGTTTTGTCTGGGGAGCTACTTGACATAAAATAAATAAACAAATAAGTACAAGGTTAAGATAATGAGTAACGTATACTCGCTCTGTTTTCTTCTGGTTTCTAAATAGCTTTTCCACAGACCTGCTCCTCAGGAAATACTGCTTTTAATGCAGAGAATAACCCTCTGAAATGTATAGCACTCATTGTAATACCTGAGCAATTAAAGTGTTTAGGCCAGTTGTATCATAGCCTACATCAATGACTAGACACTCTCTTTATGCACTTTATAAAGCACAGCAGAGATACTATTGGCATAATTTTACTCACTGTTGGTCAAAAACGTAAATAAAATATTCCTGTCTTTTTTACTCTAGTGTTCCAGAAAATCAGCTATGCAACAGTTCAACACAAATGCAAAGCAATTTCATGAAGACAGCTATGATCTGTGCAGAGAATTGGCTTCCTGACAACCTTTTTCTCTTCCTTCCCAATATAATGACAAAGTAAGGGTGGTGAACAAAAATGAGACTAACTGGAATATCTTAAACCCAGAGCAGCTCAGAGGCTACTGCCACTGGCAAAACTCAAGAAAGCGGCAAACTCGTAGTTGCAAAGGAAATTGGTCCTAATCAACTTTCAAAACCAGGAGCTGGCCAAATTATGAAGTACAGCTGAGAAGGGCTGTCCAGAGTCTGTTAACCGTTTATATGTGTCCTGAATGTGATAAGTAGTTTCTCAGATGACCCTTGTGTCTGCAGGTGGGATTTTCAGTTAGAATTAGGACAGATTTAAGATTCAGGACTTGCTGATAGAAATTCGCACTCAAATTCCCTCAGTTTCTTGTCACATTAACAATGCAAGAAGCAGGATCTCAAACACTAAAGTCAGCAATCACATTTTTTGCCTTCAGTTATGTATGTATTTAATAGCAAAGGGGGTCCCCATTATGTAGCCAGGATTTTCTTCTAGAAGTTTCAGTAATTTTACTACTTGACCAGTAAATCAAATTCTCTTCTGAGGTATGCCAGTGTATCTCCATTGCAACTTTGCTGTGTGCCTGGCAAGCTACACAGGCTTACATGAAATTCAGATCAGAATTTGGATGCAAGGGTTTGGATGCAGGAAAAAAAGAAAAAGAAAATTGAATCTGTTCTCTGAAGTAATTTAACTTGGTTAAGCAGACAGACATATACTTAAATCTCCCCACAAAATTGTTGCATGGACTCATTTAATTGGCTGTCTGGTAGTCACCTATCAGTCATATTAATCTGATTTTCAAGCGTATTGAATCCTTAACCCTTTGTAAGAGTTTCTTGTTTTGTGACCTAAATACAGCTGTACTGTTGAGACAAAATGCTTAAGATAGTTTGACAGGAGTCTGAACTAGTGGTTTTCTGTCCTGCTAAATTAGGCTCCTGCTACATTTTTAGATACAGTATTTGCAAAAGAAAAATACCATCCCAACCCCTCTGATCATCCCCTAGGAAGCAGTTTGGGGGTGGGGGGGAGAACCAGACAAAAGGAAATCTGAAAAATGTCCAATTTATGTTCAGATACACATGTGCATTCATATCTAATTATATAGATGTGAAGAGACAAATCTATGTACAAATGCGTGTACTTCAGAAAGAGACAGAAAAGATTTGTGGATTTAGTCACCATAAATGTTTCTAAAATCAACTGCTGAGTTAAGTTGCGTTTAGTTCTCACGTGGGGAACTGGGAGGCCAGAAGTAGGCTGAACCCGAAATGTTGCTCTTGTCATAAAAGCTCAACTAGGCAGAAAGCTGGGAACATAGCGGCTGACAAAGATAGAGCAGAAAGCTCCACAGCTTATCCTTAATTAGGTGTTGGCACTGGCTCTTGTCAAACAAGGGGAAAGAGTGTATGCTGAAGCACACTGACACACACAGACAGCACCAGTCACAGTTGGAGAGAATACAAAGTGCATTCAAGCTGGCATTGAAAGGGATTTAGATAAGTACTTGAGGTAACAAAAATCGAAAAAAGAGGATGATAGCAATGGAAGCTTTAGATGAATTGCAACGGAGTGCACCTTTATTACAGCTTATCAGTCTCCAGACAGCAACAAACCAGCCTTCCTAGTGCATTTCTCTTCTTGGTCTCCCGGATTAAAGGTCAAAGTAACTCAAATTTATATGTTCTGTCTCTCTTGCTGCTCGCACACATTCAGCACACATCTCTGTGAATTGGTATAGCAAGGATGAAAGCTTCAGCTCCTTGAATATAACAAAAGCCTTTTCCTTTGTCAAAGAGGCTCCGTTTTCCCCCTCAAACAATTATCGTCTGGAAGAGGTTGCAAACAATATGATATTAAAAGGTCACAATAGCACTGCTGGAATAAATACACTTCTGGCAACATGCCAGTCCTAATCCTTCTTGTCTAGAATCACTGTTCTATTTTACAATCATTTGACATATTCAAATAGCTAATATGTGGGTTTATTAATAATACATATAGGCAGTATCCTAACATACACAAAAGCTGTGTGTTTTCACAATGTGTATAAGCACTTCAAGCAATAAGCTGGGCACATTTAGCTACCAGATGGTAGTTCTTATCACAGATAAAAGCACATATATGTTACTATAACTACACCCTCAAAAAAGAAAATGATAAGAAAAAATACTCTCCACATCACAGCTTACATTATCCATCTATTTAGGCAGAAAACAGCATATGTTTTACTGCTAGGGAAATGGAATACTTGAGAGAAAAACATGATTGCAGATGGGGGGAAAAAAGGTAGAAATCCAGGGTGACAGATTTAATGTGGGTGTTCAATGAAAGGTTTGTTTGGTGTAATAATAATAGAGTGCATGTGTTGCGATTAATGTATTTAATCTCTGAACTGCACACAACGTGCAGCAGAAGATGTGTCCATCCTAATCCTCCATCAATTTCTGGTTTTTAGCACCACATGAGCTTTATAGGAGGTCTAAAAGTAAATATTTAGGTAAATACTTCTCATTGGGGTATCATAACCTTTTGGTAAAAAAAAAAAACAAAGGAAAAGAAGTATATTTGATTCACTAGAAGCAATAGGAACATTACACTAAATTGTCCTTATGACCCAATCTACATCCATTCAGAAGGTTATTAGGGGTTCACAACTTTGTTTTCTGTGGTTTATACTTATTTTGTCTCACGCTTTCCATTTAAAAAACAAAAAAACCTGCAAAAAACCTCCAACCCCAAACAACCCCAACCCTAAAAACTAGAGTAAAGAGGTTTCCATTTTCACAGAAAGATTCCCCTCCTCCTAGAAAGCTGCTTAAACATCTGTGGATGAGCAACCTAGAATGTATTTTGGCCCAAAGCAAATTTAAGCGATGCTCCCCACCCCGCTTTGCGAGGGCAGAGAGCGTCTCCAGCGCCACTGCTGCTGCTGGTGGTGGGGGCTCCGGCAGCCGCCGCCAGCCCTGTGCTCTTGGCGGGCAGCCAAGCAATCTTCCTTTCCCAATGAAGCCCTGATTCCATCTGCTCCAGCAGTGCAATATATTCCACTTCAGGTCAAAAGCAGGGAGCCAGCAGTATTAACATTACACTAATCTGTAAAGACATTTTCACTAGGCTAGATAGGCTAATGTTACACAGAGCTTTTAAAGGCTGCGGGGATAAGGAACAGCAGTAATTGTCAGAGGAAGAGACAGCATGCAGAATATAGTCCAAGATGACAATAGATAGAGCATTGTCAGAACTGAATAAAACAATTACTTGCTGGGGAGATTAGAATTTGAATATGGATACAAGCTCACAACCAATTTCATCATTTGGGCACTTAAACATAATTGTAAAAATATTTTCCCTTAATTAAAAGGAGAATCCTTCAATGTCATATTTGGAAAGAAAATGGAATATGGAAGTAGGTCAATCTCAGCGCTACTTTCTGTAAGAGATAAACCTCGCATATTTCAAAGCAACTAAGGTTGTTCTTTGAAAAGGAAGCAGACGTGTCTTTTGTTTCTGGAAATCAATATACACTACACATTTTGCAGATACAGTGGAATTGTGATCAAGCACTTCTGAAATATACATTGTTATATTTTCATTATTACAAATGCTCAAGAAAACACAACAGCAACACAATAAAAGTGGGTTAATGCACACAATTGAAATTCACTATTTGCAACTGGGAAAAAACCCAAAAATGAAATAAAAAAAACCAACCCACAACACATTTTTCAGTTTCTCCCTAACACATTTCTAAGAAAGTAGTTCAATATTCATGCCTTTAGGCACATCAGAAACCATTAAGAAGTACATTTCTGGAAATCATAATGTATAAAAATTCAATTTAGGCTGCTAGAGATTTTCTTTCGAGCTCTAAGGAAAAAAATATTTGGCTGGAAATGAACCATCTGCAAATCCACACAATTAAGTATACGACTATGTTTTAATATACTTCAAACCATGTGGCACTGACATGAAAGATAACTTAAATAATAGAACAAAAGAGATTCAGTAGATGGAAATACATTGTTCTTTAATTAAAAAAAAATAATTGCTAAAAATCCATCACAGTAGTGTAACATTTCTCATATGAAAGTACCAGCTTCATTTGTATTTTGCTAGTTATTAATTTCCACCCATCTTACTCCTTCATCTGCATCTTAATGAGCAGATGTTAAACAGTTGCTTCTTTAGCAGACCTGATTATTATCTCAGAAGTTCACCGATTGTTACCATTTTGCAAACAGGATTTTGTCCTCATTTGTGAAGTAGAGCTCTGCACTTCCTGCAATCTTATTTTTAGATACATATAGCACACATGATACCAATGCATGTGCACATGCGATGCCTGGGCACACCCATGCATCCTTACACAAATTTTTGGCATTCCAGCCAAAGGAACGGTGGTCTAGAAGATTTTTATCTGTTGAGAGAGGTCTGCAGCAAGCTCACATGAAGTAGGCTGACTTCCACCCCCTCACCTCAGCCTTTCCAAGCTCTTTGCATGCTAATCACTGTGCCCAGCATCTGCCCCTCACAGGCAGCCTGCTCAATCCAGCAGATAATAGATGTGGTCTGATGGCGGCTGGGCCCATCCGTGCCACATGCTCCAGCAGCTACCACGCTCCGTTCCTCTGATTAAACAGGCAGCCGGAAAGAGCTTACAGAGTATAATTGCCTCCGTTATGAAACATCTTCACCTGTTATCCAAAGCTAAGCTGAATCACAGCAGAAATTATTAACAGTGGCTGTTTTCATGCCAGCTTAATTTGAGCTGATGCTGCTGTTCACTTAGCACAGATGAATAGGTGTGTAGGACGAGACTTTAAACAGAGATGACACCCCAATGAATATTTGCTAGCAACTGTACTGCAGGGAGCTGAGCTGAAGAACAGCAGACAATTGTTAAAAGCAAGTGGCTGGGTGAGAGGAGGAGAAAGGAGCCACTGCCATCAGTGCCTGTGCTGACAATAATTTTCCAGCCTGATGTCAGCTTTTAATAGCTAAATCATTTTTTTCAATTAGTTTCCACAAACGTTGGCAAACACAAGCTGACTTTTTGTGCATACACAATGGTGTGAGAAAACGATGCTGCATCAAACATGGCCAGAAATGTGCTACTCCGCCAAACAGGCATTAAATTTTAATAGTCTGCTTTCATTTTCGCTGCAGTGTGCTTCAAGACAATTATAAATTACAGCATTCTGCTTACTTTTGACTAAATAAGGCATGTTTTAGCATTTGATTTAGAAGTAATGTGTGCTTGACATATGAAACAAATCTTGCAGATGTGATTTATCGCATGGTGCTCTACGTTTCAATAGAAATTGCTGCACTACCTAGTCACCACTTTGATGAGTGGTTATGACTTAGATGTGGCATTTAGATAAATGCATTATTGGAGTCAGAATAAGGCCAGGATTTACCTGCGACCTTCAAAACCGAGGGGGCACTCCTCGTGTTTGACTTCCAGAACCATTAATCAAATACCTCATCAAGGCTTAGAGGGATGGGGGCCCTGCGTACAGAGCCTTTGTAAATTAACTTTACTGAGGAACCCCCGCAGGTTGCAGGTGAACAGCCCTTGACCTTCCTGCTTTGTGCTCCCACCACTGCACATGTGCTTCACATACTCACAATTAGCCCAAGTGCAGTGGGAAAGAGCTGTGGAGACTGCTGAACACGCTGGCTGCAAACCCCAAAGCAGATCCAAACACAAAAAAAGAGCTCCTGCCAGCATGGGCAGATACAAGGGGCCCAAGCACAGTTACTGATTTTGGCACTAGAAATGTGCTTGATTTTGTACAAGGCTCAACTGGTGCTTGAATTATTTACACGTAAATGTGTCATTTTGGTTGCTACCCATTACTAGTGACCCATTGTCTCCTGCCTGCAGGAAAAGGAAATTACAGTGTAATAGCAGAAGCATTACTGAATGTTTTAGATTTGTCTTTTTACCAGTGAGACATTACAGATAGTACATCCAGGCTCAGTAGCCAACGCCAAAGCATTTCAGCGATTTTCTGCTATCTCTAAGCTGTGCCTGCCTAATGAAACAGGTCAAGATTCCTCTTACGGTCAGCCCTTACACAAACAGGAACAGGATGAATAAAACAGCCTGTTTATGAATGTGGGGATGAACAGCAGATCCAGAGATGTGCTGGAAAAGTCCGTTGAAAGGCTGAAATTTTGGTAGCTGTAGCTTTAGTATTCCTGTGAGGAGTCATCCTTCATTCTGAGAACTTTCCCTCTTGAATATGTACCTTTTCAGAGCACTTAACTCTATTGATGTTGTGGGTTTAAAGGAATATAGACTTATTTGGTATCCTAAAATGTGATGCTGTGTTTACAGTTAAACTGCTGAACGGTTGCACTGGCACGATCTAAGTTATTACAGATAGAGCTGTGAGGCTTAATTAGTTTGTAAAGCTTTTGAAATCTTTGGATGAAAATACTTTGAAAATGCAAAGTGAGTCATGTTCAGATTGTACCAGCCAAGAAAGCAGACTTAGAGACTCCTACTATATATCCTGTCAAGCAACACCATCTACAAACGGGTTTCATTTTTAATGGTCTTAATAAAAAGGATGTGCTGTTTTAGAAAATTGGATACATCCATCTGTTGCACACAAATTAAACCTGAGAATAAGTGTGAGACCTGTTTTTTCCAAATTGTTTCAGAAAGACAGGGATCACAAGTCTTCAGCTCAGGTCATAAAGTATTGATTGGGGGGNGCAAAGGACAAATGGAAAAAACACAGTGCTTCAGGCCAAAAGATTTCCCTCTAAGGTAAAGGCAAATGGATAATCTTCAGTGGGAAAGAGGAAAGCTTCACATGGAACCACATGAGGGTTTTTCTTTTTTCTCCTTCAAATTCTTCAACTTTTAGGAACAGTGCAGTGCATGTATTGTCTCCTTTATAGCTTAATAACTGGGAGTAAGAGCAGTAGGAAAGAACGATTAGAAAAGGAAGCTGCAAACTTTTCATGCTCTGCCCTCTCTGAGAGCTCCTTTAGGTTCCCCCTTATTACCTACTATTCAAGGCCTGGTGTTTGGGCACTGGAGTGGTAGAGGGAAGTGGACAGGCAGAATTCACTTCCCTTTCAGGGCAGACAGAAATACTATCTGTACATTTCCTCCCCTCTGTCTTCATCCCAGCAGTTTTCCCTGTTTATTCTGCTCCCTAAATAGATCTTGAAGCAATCTGCCCATTTAGAAAATCTCATGCAGGAAGCTCTGTACTTTTCAGTGTGCTCCAGTGTGTGGACCAAAAGCTACAAAATGAAGAAATGTGACCTTGAAAGTAGCCAGCAGCACAGGAGAGTGAAGGAGCTCCTTCTCTGTTTGGTACCTTTGCAATACAGAAGGATAGACCCAATGCTGGAAGGTCATGTATAAGCAGTAAACGATGCCTAGATGAGTGAAATCCTTTTGGATATGGGACTTATAATTTCTTCATACTACCAGAGGATTGTTCTTCTAGCAGCTAGCTGTAGCTGTGACCAGTGAATATTTTAAGCGTACAAATTTCTCTTAAGCTTTCTATTTTCCTCTAGAGAGAACAACAAGCAGAAGAGACTAAAACAGCCATTTGAAATGTAGTTTTGCTGATAGGAGAAGGCTTCAAGGAGTGGGACTGAGGCGTCAGAAGTTTGTCTGAAACTGTAGATCAAAATTTCAGAAGGACTTACAAGTAGGCACTTCAAAAAAGCCCTGAGTTACATACTATGTTTTAATTCAGACCAGGAAAACCAACAGGAAGCAATTAAAAGTAATTGAAATTATAGAACAGATAGCTGAGCAAGATATGTTGCAGGAAATCACCTTCTAGAAAGGAAAATCTATCCCTCTCGTTTAACAGATTTCTTTGAGAATAGCAATAATGTAGTTGCTATAGATATGATTTACTTGGGCTTTGAAACAGCCTTTGACAAAATACCTTACAAGACACTTGAGAAATTCACATGGTAAGGACCAAAGGGTTAAAATACTGCCAGGAATGAGAAATCAGTTAACAGCCAAAAAGAAGAAAAAAAAAAAGAAAAGGAGAGACTAATGGTCAGTTTTCATCATAACAGGTTTGCAATGGGATTCTTCATGTTTCTGCACTAGGATAAGACTGTTCTCTTTATTAANGACAGCACAATTATTTAGATTAGTCATCACTAGAGAAGGTTAAGGAGGTCCAAAGGGACCTTACAAAACTAAACGAATAGGCAGCAGGGCTACTTACATCTGAAGTTGACAAATGCAAGATAATGCAGATAGGAAGGAGTAATTAGAAGTAATCAGACTAAATTAATTATAAACATCTGGGCACCTCAGCAAACACCACAATGTGGAACTCCACACAATAGAGCCATTGAGAAAGCCAGCAACATTTTAATGCCTCTAAGGGCTTTTCCTAGAAGGCATGGATGGATTGGGGCAGATTAACAAACTGCCAGCTCATACCTGCCCACAATGTCCAGTCAAGTTTCGTAGCTTAAGGATGGGAGAAGGCTGTCTTTCTGCCCCCCTCCTCTCCAACCACCTCCCAGGTCTTCACTCCTTGGGGAAGCTGTTTCCAGAATCTGAACAAATATAATTTGTAATTTAACACCTAAAAAAAGGTCTTAGGAGCCACGCAGGATTCCAACAAGTGTAATTAATGTCAAGTTGAGTACAAAGCAGTGTTTCCCTCCCGCTGCCCTCTCCACCTGCCGTCCGTCTGGTGTTGCCCCCCTGCTGCTCCATCCACCTGCCGGCTGTCTGGGATTGCTCTCCAGCTGCTGCGCCCACCTGCTCACCCACATCCTCGCAGGCATCCTCCAAGGCCTGCCGTGCTCCCTCTGTGCCCCGAATGGCCACGGCTGGAGCCAGCATGGCAGCACAAGCCCATGGAGGAGCACAGGAGGGCTGTCAGGGTTTGAAGGGAGGCAGAGGGGTTGCGGGTGGTGGAGCAGCCATCCAGCAGCACCAGCAAGGTCGCTCAGGCGATGGGAGGTCTAAGGCAGTGGAGGAGCTGCTGCTCTTTCCCCAGTGCTAAAGGCTGGTTCAACCAAATTTCTTGTTCCCAATTCTTGCACTTCACTGGAAGGGAAGGGAAAGGACAGGCCCTTGCCACAGGCAGGCATGCTGATGAGGATTTCAGATATCTAGGCATCAACATTGTATCTGGTTTCCAGTAGTCAGAAGACCCAAAGTACGCTTAAAAACCAATGTTAGCACTTCAGTAGATTACTTTATAATGGTATGCTTCCACCACGGATCAAGGCGATCTGCTACACTACACGGTTCATTTCTCTGCCGTCAAGAGAAGGGAAGGATGGTATCTCTTCTTCTCTCACATTTCAGGTTCTGCATTCTATCAGTGAAGGAGAGCACAGTATCAAGACCACACACAAAGAAGTCACATCGATAATAATGGTTAAGGGATTTCTACTAAGCTCTCTCTGTATTTGTCTACATATACACACACACTGTATTTTACCATAATGGGACTTAATATTTTTATTTAAAAATAGATTTTCTTTCACATTTATAGTCAAATGCTGATAATATTTTGATTTAACTTCCTTGACCAGAATATCAGCATATTGGAGTCCCTTGGAATAACCATGGATAACCATGATTCATACCCTAATATAAACACAGCATTGAAGAGTCAGTGTGTGGAAAAATAAAATATAAATCTTTTGCTTTCAATGAACATCAGTCCTCGGGGGGGCAAGGTGTCCTGATTGTTGTGACTCTTATTGGAAATAAATATAACCACACCATCCCTTTCTACCTGCTGTATGCTTTCACATATTTTCGGTCACCCCATAACCTGAATATGCAATATTTTCAGCATGCCAATAGTGTTCCCATTCATTTGACCTGAAGGTCAGCTGGGAATAAACTCCTCAGTTAAAAAAATATCCAGGATGGAAATGAAAAGTATTTTCCGGATAAAGCATTTTCTGTTAGTCAGTATGAACAACAGGATTTAGAAGAATGTTTTGCTGCATCCCTAGATATTTTAAACCATTGGAATCACAGCAGAAAAAAATAAAGAGCAAAAAAAAATCTCAGATAGTAATCTTCTGGATACAGAGATCCTTGTAATCTCCAGCATACCTTGTCTACCCTAGGCCTAAAGTTGCTCAAAAACTGGAATATACCATGCAGTGCCAGGTTACTTAGCTGTGCTTCTCTGTGCTTCATATTCTGTGTTAACTTCTGGTTTACTTCCAGATGACACCTCTCTGATTATATATGATTTAGGCACAGGGACGAATTTCTTAGTTTGCCATCCAGGTTGGTTCTTTTTAACCACACTTGCCTGTTGCATTTTTTGTCTTTGCCATCCATCTCTTCTAGTTGGAAGTGGTATGTTGGAAAAGCACTTGGGGGTCTTGTTTGAAAATAACACCTGAAACACAAAAGAATTTAAAAAAGCAGAACAGAAATAGAGGGTGGTTTAGGGTCAAAGATGGATGAATATCCATTCTGTTCACTGTAGAGAAACTGAAGCTCAGTCACAGATGGACTTTTAACTGTCAACAGCATTTTTAATATTGTGTCCAGTAAGTCTTCTTAAAAAAGGTCCAGATGATGTTCCTAAAGAGGTAATAGGTGTTTATTTCTTTTTTAGTTTTCTTGGGGTAGACAGATGCTAAAAAGCTGCTGCAAGCCTCTTGTTCTGTCCTGATGGTTAGCATTACATGGGCTATTCAAACTAGAAACCCTTGTGTTTACATATGGGGGGGTTAGAGGTGCTCCTTAATTCTGTGCAGAAAGCCCAAATTTATTCACCCTGAGTACATGCTGCAAAATTTAAATGTTTGTGCAAGCTTTTGGTGACAGAAGAGACAGTTTCCTTTGTGCAGGAAGAGTAGGAAACCATTTAATTGACTTGGCTATGAGAGCATTAATTAATTTACTTTTTTTTTTTAAATGTTTTGACATCAGAGAGTATAAGTATCTTATAAATCAAATATAACTTACTTTTTAGACATTCTTGCAAGACAGAACTTTTCCTAGAGTGTTATGAAACATTTTGTTCCCAGGTATTAATATTAAACATGGCCACATGCTAATAAGGAGGAAAAGCTTTGGGAAATGTTCCCTGTTTTTTTCTTTCCTGAATGCATGATACAGATAGAAACACTTACACCTCCTGAACAATTTTTCTCAAGGTCTAACGGAGAACAAGACCAGTAGATATTTACAGGGAAGTATTGCAGTCAAAGTGTTACAGATTGAGGAGCTTTCTGTAATACTAAGGGATGAACTACACTTTCTACTACTTTAACTAACTTTTAAAGAAAGGCTAGAAAGAGGCATATTCATTTTAAGAAAGCAAGTATCCTTTAGCTAACAGTCTTTTTACTCCTTTAGTGCTTGTGAGGGAGGAACCTCCTAGAGCTAGACACTGCTAGTTAGCCTTCCCCCTAGTACCTAGCATCAGTGGGAGAAAGGCAAAGTCTGTGGGCAGGAAAATATCCTCCTGCACACTCTTCTCTAAGCACTCCTTCATCTTCCTGGCTGCCACAGCTTGCTGCTTAGCTGCTGCCCTCCAAATGTGACGTGTTCCCATTCAGTGTCAAGGACGTACAAGGTATACCCAGCCACGCCAGAGAATGTACTTGCCATACATATCACACATCCTGCTCCACAGCGGCTCCATGAACCATGCTGGCACGCCTATTCATCTACGCAGTAGATTTTCTGATTACCGCTAAGATAGGGGAATGTCATGCACCCCGGTGCTGTCAGGTTAGTGGTTCCAAAATGGCAATGCTTTTTTAAAGTATGTCAAACTATAGCCTTTTTTTCTGAATCAGGAAGGTGCTGAACTGATGTTTTTGACATAAATGCTTGGGATCCAAAGCCTGCAGCAAAACACACAGTTTCTCCAGCTTTCTACTGTCCTACTTTGCTAAATGACCTACTGAACTGAAGGGAGCTTTTTCCTAATCCACCAATAGCAGCTGGCTCCCTTTCCCCGCCTGCAACTGTTCAGTCATTTTACTGACTTGAAGTTATGAGAGGAAAAAAAAATGTCAATAAATGAAGGTCTTGGTATTCATTCTGTGTGTTATTTGCTAGCAGCACTAAAAGGGAAAAAAATGGAACTAGGCTAGGCAGTCTAGAGGGAAACTGTGGAAATGACTTGTAACTAAGAGGATGTGACCCTCTGCATAATTCATAATCATTAGTCTAAGTGACACTTCTGCAGTATGTGCAGTAGTGCTCTCCAATATGACAGGTCTGAGCCCAAATGGCCCACTCAGCAGCAGTCCATTTGTGATCAGATTTCCCTGAAAGACAACTCTCAAAGCTACATTTGCTCTGTGTACGTGTATATGCATGCTTTTTTTTTTTAAAGTAAAGATGCTGGCTCAGCTTCATCATGTGTACAATTTAAGGGTTGCTCAAGTGATTCTTTAAAACTGCATAAAGGCAATTCTGCTGTGCCTTGGAGACAGCATTGCTGTAATGTTCTGTGCATACATCTGCATGATTTCTCAAAGCTAATTCAAATTTAATGCATTGGTAATTCCTTTTCTGCAGAAGTCACCCAGCAGTAATCTGAAGGTTACAGAATGATCTTCCAGATCAAATAACACTTCTAAAATATTATAAACCAGGAGGCAAGATTATAATGGGTAGAATTAGACTTTCAATGAGTCACTCCACTCTCTTTACAATCCTAAACATAGCAACCTGTTGTCAAAAGTATTTTTAGAAAGTGCAGCCAAAAGAAAGGGATTGTGTTTAAATCAGCTACAAGACAGTTTACAGCACTGTATTGTCAGAGGCACATTAAAACAGAGGTTTGAATCAGTGGGAACTTTGAGAAGCAGGGGCATTTATGTGTTTAGATGTGTGCAGAATTAAGGCATTTGGTTATTTATGTAACTTAAACAAAATATGAAGACTATCAAAATGGTTTATGGAAAATATAAATTATTTACAGTTAAATTTTGATGTAAATTGAGCCAAACCAAATGAACAACAAAAAAATTACTCTCCTCTTAGGGTTTAGACATCACAGTACTAATGGGCCATTAGTTTCCGTTTCATCCAGGCACGCACTTACTGTAAAATGCTACCATGTTCACCTACACTGAAGTAGCAAGCTGAATGGGTTTACCTGACAATGTCTATTTCTAAAGAGAACAAATCTTGTTCATTTTGGACAGCCACATTGCAATTTAGTCCTACTTAGCCTCATATTTGACCACAACAACAAGCAAATATAAGGATATAATTAGATTCCTTGAAACCTGTGACTTTTTCCTACGGTGTAGCTGGATCACTACAAACACATTACACCCAGCACCTGTGACTTAGTTATGAGACACAGCTGGCAAGCTGGAAATAAAACCAAAGACCGAGTAGTTATGAGAAGTACATACTTGAAGACACAAAGTTTTTCATGGGCTGTGCTGCCTTCTCTGATTTATTTTAATTGCGATATTTGTTTGCAGTTAAGTCCGGAAGATATTCCACAGTGCCCTCCTCAACCTTTACTACATATCCTGAAGATCAGTGTAGCCCAGTTTCTTCACTGTCCCCCATGTATTTCCACAAGAGACAGAAGTCGTGTCTTTCCACTGCCTCTGCTGTTTGCTTATTGCCACTTACACAAGCCAGTCTGTGGTGTATGTAGACAAGAGANGCTTATACCCCAGAGTTCCCACCCTTTCATCATCTCCAAGCAGTAAGGAATCCAACATTTATTAAGAATACCTGGTCATTAGGATTCCACATTAAACAAAACCAATCAGGTAAAAAAATGTAGATAAACTTACTACAGCTCAAAAAAAAAACAAAAAAAAAAAAAAAAAAAAGCTGAAAAGAGTTAAAGAAAAGATGGCTCAAACCAAGATCCAACACTGTCATTGGGTGTCCTATAAGTTTCTGAAAAGCATATTTCACTGTAGGTTCTACCTCCACACCTCAGAACAAACACACCTACAGATGTGTTAAAATACACTCATACTAATTGAGAATAACACGACTAAAAAATCCCTCTATTCAGCCACTGAAAGAACTAGTGTTTCCAGGAAGTGGCCTTTTTTTTGGCAGCATTGATAATGGCTGCCAGAAAAAACACCACATCTATTTCCACTTTAAAATAATAATAAAAATAATTAAAAAAAAGGTTTCCAGTAACTTGTGCTTAATTCTGCTTAGGAAAGAAAAAAACCTTCTCCCTGAATTTTAGATAGCCTATAAAAAATAAAAAGGAATATAAAGGTAAGAAACTAACATTCCTTCCTCTCCTTTGTAAGTCACTTTTTAAAATTGACATAATTTGCATGAAAAATGTTTGATATTAATTATTTGCCAAGCTCCATATTGTGTGGGTTTTTTTTAAAAAAAAAGATATTTTATTGTATCAATTGTGAGTGTCAACAATGACTTATTACCTTGAACAAGTTTAAAAGGAAGGCTAATATGGTTTCTTATAGCAAAACCCCTATGACAGCTGCTCCGTAGAGTCAATTACACTGCTGTGTGCTCTCAAGCAGACTTCTTTTTCATAGTCAGAGTGAATGAAGAACAAGGTGAACAAACATCTCTGTAGCAATTGAGGACTGACTTTCTTTGGTTTGCAGCACTTGGAATAAAGGAATCTTGCCTTACGGACTGAAACCATTTATCACTGAGCAATGCAGGGCAAGCATTACTGTCTTGTCACCCCCAGAAGAGTTAACACAGAAAACATTACTTGCACTGTCCACCAGGAGTTTTTGGACTCCACCAAAACAACAGAACAATGACAAAAAAAGATTTTTCACAGAAAAAAAAATCCACTTTAAAATACAAAACGTTCCACTTTTTGCTGGATCCTGCTGTACCCTTCTGACACTCACCTGTGAAAAAGGAAGGTTCAAAATTAAAAGCACTGTGATATGCCTCCTAAGCAGAGCTCAGTAACATCTGGGCTCTGTAGATGCAAAACAAGAAGTGTGAAATCTTTCCATAATGAAAAAAAGCGCAACACCCCTCCACCCGCAACTGCCTCGAGATCTGAAAAAATAACTGGCTATCCCCAAAGGATAAGTAAGTGCTAGAGAACAGCAAGATAAGTTTTAACACTGTAAACTACATTTTACATATTGGTGACTGTTTATCAAGTGGAGCAATTGTGGTATTATAGATCAGGTAAAATTCAATGTTTGCAAACATATTTTCAGATGGAGGCAGCAGGGCTGCATACAAAAAAGACCTATGGTTATTAAAGAAGCAGTCCCTTCCCTGATGTTTGGTTTTGCTTTTTGCAAATTTTTGTATTAAATGTTATGACTTGCATTAGTAATACTAACTGCTTTGGTCTACAGGACTTCCATTGCCAGGGTTTTCTGGTCTGATCCATGCTGTGCTGGTCAGATATATTGTTATATGATTAGTGTCCTGGTGTTTCATTTAATTCATTAAAAATACTAATATTTTTAAGATCAAATATGGGCTACTAAGAGCTATCGATGTTCTTAGAATTCTATAATCTGTTAATCAGACTATATTTTGACTCATCTGTTCTTTTGATGATCAATGTCTGTTTAGATTTGCTCTTAAAAAAGAACAGAATTTAGTCATTTCATCTAGACAGAAACAGAAGGAAGGAAAGAAATGAAACAAGTTTTTTCTTGATGCACATGGAAAAGAGTTCCAAATAAGAAGTTAGGAGCATGCAAGTTTAATTACATACTTAGTTTACTGTGTTTAGAGAAGATAGAGATGACAGCATGGTGTAAGATTTTATAGACTTGGGAGAGTTACACCTTAAGACAAGCCAGGCATATCTTGTACAAATCATGACAAATAAAATATCTAATATATCTTCTATCACTCCATGTCATTGCATGTAGTCAATGCAATTACAAAGAGTTTGGGAAATATATCATGACATTAATAAAATTATCTCTAATATAATTTTTCATTTCTCAGCTTTAGAGTTGGAGTCCTGTAGCATCAGGATGTCTCCTTGTGAAACAAATACAGCATGGAAATAACCGTAAGCAATGCCTTTTAAAATTCACTAATATCAAGTTGAGAGCATTTTTAACATTTTTAAACACTGTATTAAAAAATGGTCCGTAACTATGCAATAACTAGAAAGGTGGTAACCTGGCTTGTTAATGGGAAGGAACACCTGCTTTTATCTTTAACTGATCATGTAATGTTAGACTACTTCTTCACTGGTCTTGGACTGAATCTTACACCATCTGTGTGTAGCAGACTTTAGTAGTTTCTTTGGGAAATTCTATGTTTGCATCCAGCGAAGGAGAGAGATGCTTTCCTATGAAAGGTAATTAATCGTGTGTGTTAGGTGGTGCAACCAGGGTTTTAGGGCTGAGCTGGTGTACATCTGTGAGGGAGCTCCTTCCCTGATGACACATGGAGAGTGCTGACAAATCCTCCACGACTNNNAATCCTCCACGACTGAGCAAAAGCAAGTCTTGCTTTCTTTTCCTGGGCTGACTTGAATCAGCATTTACTGCTGCTGTACAGTTACAGTGGCTTTCTGAAGTGTGGCCTGTCTGGGGGTACCTAACCTGTTTTTCCTGTATCTGGCACTGAATCCCCAGTTTAAATCAGGCTGAAAATGGTTTTCTCTCAGGTGGGTACCCCATAAGTATTAGAAAGTAAGGAGTCTGGAATTGGTTTTAGGTACATTACTTATTTTAATCACAATCTTGCTGATGGTTTTCATCTCAGAATGGATATGAAAAAAAACCCAGGCTGTAATCTCATCATGGACCCACTGCCTCTATTTCTGCATTACTTAGGCCAAGTTACTGCAAAAAGACATCACTGCTCTGAAAATCCCCACTGTTTCCCAAATGTATCAAAATATATTTGGAGTACATGAGCCTCATCTCACAAATCTGTAAAATTAATTTAGTAAGAATGACTTCTAATATTAAATAATTGGGCACCGAAAGCTTTCTGAGATCATCACATGAAAAGAGATGAATAAATGCATGTATTTACAAACAGTTGTCTCACTGATAGAAAGAAAAGTTGTCCACTGTAACTAAAAGCACTTCCAGTTTAAGACCCCACGGAAACACGTATCAAGAAAAACCTAATAAAAACGGTTGGTAATATATTCCAATGCCTTTACACTTGGCTACGAAATATGACATAGCAGAGATCATGCACAGCACTGTAAATAAATAGATCCCTTTAAGTGTCTAATGATTAAGCACACTCTACAAAAATTTAAACTAAAACAAGATGAGAAATACAATAAAAGTTCGTCTCATTAAGCAATGTAGCAATATTTATATCTTTGCTACCAAGAGAGAAAAGATTAATTTTCCTTCACATGCCGTGGTTTACAAGCAGTTTAGTGGCCTCTGCTTGAAGAAACAAATTAATGACTATTCTGGATTTTGTGAACATCTAAAAGTAAGTAAGAAATTTAATACCAGCAGCAGTGTGTGTATATGCATATGCACACACATGCAGCTTGATGGTCTTCGCACTAGCCAGCAATGGCTCAGAATTGAGTGCACAAAATGGATAATATTACTGAAAGAGAGCAGCAAGAGCAGAGCTGAGGGAGAAGTAATCTGGCATACCGCATGATAAAATTACATTATTATCCAAAAGTAGATTGCTTTACTTGCCCAGTACTCACAAACCCTATCCCTTGATAATCATCTTCACACTCAGCTGCACTTCATAGCTTGTTTACCATGTTGCACTGATGTTTACTCTGTAAGTTTATTTGATGTTGGCCATTTGAAAACATTATCATTTAAATTAGTTCCTGTAACTAATGAGCATATGTTTCATGTGTGTTCCACAGGAACAAAGAAATAAAAATGTTTTGGGTTAACATCCTCTTTTTTGATCAAGTTTAAGCATCTTGGAAAATAGAGAACAGACTACAAAGATTTATTCTGACATAATATAGCAAGATTCAAAGGAACGAACATATTACATTATAGGAATTTTAAAGCATATTCAGACATCATAAGCTCATGATTTTTCCAGCAGAGCTAAACGTGATAGATATGAAGGCTCTAAGAAAAACTGATTGCTTAATAGGTAGCGAGGCAGAAGGAACTCTGAGTGGCAGCTCACTTACCAGCTCATAGTTCATGCTATCATGTCTGGACTATAAATGTTGAAGCACTGAATCACCAAAGAAAAAAAGGTGTGCAATAAAACAACAAAAGGAATAACAAAAATACAATAACACTACATTTGAGGGACAGTTGCTAGTGGCTTTCCAAAACTTCACCTGTTCTACCTCTGAAGGTAAAGAGAAGGGGTTTTATTTTTAAAAAATATATGCCAGTCCACTCTGCATTTTTAGTTTTCCTGAGTAATTTGGATCTTAGTATAAGGGAAGAGAAGAATATTGGATGTGAAAAGTGCTGAAGCAGAAGAAAAGAATATTAAAACACTTCACCAAGTTGCAATAAGGGTGTCATATGGGGAAGAAAAGAACTGTAAGTGAGAGAAAAAATGCTAGAGACTTAAACATGCTATTTGACCCTTTCTACTCCCCTAGTTAGTTCTGTATGTTTATACTATTGGAGTAATTTAGAAATACCTGCATTGTCTCCAAAGTTTTGGCTTTGATACTTTTGCTAATGGAAACAGTTGACATTTAAAAAACAATCAGCATTTTCCTATTTGTGATGTTCTGATATTTTAGATACTGGAGTTTTTCTCAAGAAATATGTTTTTTAGGCAGTGTAGGCATATGCATGGCAGGCTGGAGACTGCTCCATGCAGACCCCATTTGGAACAGACTAGGAGGAAGCCCTCAGGCTCTGCAGCTGCCTTGTGGCCTTACCTTGTTTAAAGATGAGGAGCAGACTACAGTTTGGTAGAATCATACTATTCACACAGTTTTGGGAAACCTAACTAGAAATACTAGCATTTGCCAGCTTCCTAAATGTTATAAAAATTAATGGAGATTTTTCTGGTTGATGACTGCCATCAAAACTCTGGCATGTGACGTTTCCATGCAGATCCTACTTGAATTATTGAGTTCTACATGCAGAAGACTTTAAATCTACTCTTGTTTTAAGAGATTTTTGTGATCTTGTTACTCATCAGTCACTTAGTTTTCACCATTTCTTAGTGGCAAAATCTCATGGCCATTCTCCCTAGTTTTATATATAGACAATAAACTTGAAAACACTCTTTTTAATCAAGCAAATATTCAAAATGTGGAAAGTAAAATTCTCCTAATTCTCTGCTTGACTGAGAAACTCACAATAGCTCTTAGTCACACAAAAGCCCCTGATTACCATTTCAGAGTTGGCTGTCTGCTTTTTTTCTGTAATTCTGGTTAGCTTTTCAATTTTTTTTTATATCCTAGTGTCATGGTTTAACTTGAGCCAGCAAATAAGCACCACACAGCCAATTGCTTACTCCCTCTGCCCCGTGGGATGAGGCAGAGATTTGGAAAAAAAAGTAAAATTCATGCATTGAGATAAAGACAGTTTAATAGGACAGAAGGAAGAAAACAATAGCAATAATAAAAGAATTAAAATATGCAAAACAAGTGATTCACAATGCAATTGCTCACCACTCACTGACCGATACCCAGTTAGTTCCCAACCAGTGATCTCCCCCCCCATCCCCAGCCAACTCCCCCCAGTTTATATACTGGGCATGATGTCACATGGTATGGAATA
>VYZV01016349.1:814-24661 GCA_013401275.1 Pandion haliaetus
TCGACTCAGAGAAACCCTTGAATTTTCCTTCCTAGATCATTTTTGCTGAGCAGACATTTTTCCCTGACAGGCGGGGTCTTATTTTGCCCTTGGTTTTAAAAGCCATTAATGGTTTTACAGCTCAGGAAAACACAGGGAGTGCAGGAAACGGGAGAACAATATTTTTGGAGCCACCCAACAAAGCAGGAATAGAAAATGGGGGCTTCCAAGACCTCCCCACCCCAAAGGAGGAAATGGGATGTGTTTTTGTTAGGAGTTGTCTCCGTTGTCCTTTGGAGCTTGTTTGTCCAAGCGTTTCTGGCACGCACCGTGCTTTTCTTTCTCTGCCATCCTCTCCTTCCCCCAGAGTTAATTCACACCTGTTAGTATAAACCGATAAACTGGCCAGATAAACTGTAGGGCATAAACTGTTCACCTGCCAAACTGCAGGACAAATTTCCTTGCTGTGAGAATTATTTCACAATTAGGTACGTAATGGAGGAACTGCACCTTTTTCCTGCCGCTTCTGGTCCCGGCAAGCTCACCCCATTGTCTCCCGCTGCACGCTAGGAAAAAAGGTGCCGGATTAGCGAAGAACTGTGGATTTGTTCTAATTCGGCAAAACGAGGAGAGCTCTCTTTCCAGCCTTGCCAGCTATGGGATATTTGATCCCAAAGACCCTGGCTTGGATCTGCGCCCAGCATTCCCTTAGGAGCCGTGTTTACGCTCTCCCTCTCCGGTTTCCTTTGGTGCCCGTCTTTCCAAGGAAGACGTATCCAGCTTGGCTCTCACGGCCCACGGCTGCTTGCTCTCGGACAGTAAAATACATTCCAACAATGTCAAAGGACGAACGAGTTGTAAGCCAAAGAGCTTGCCAAAATACGATCCAAGGCATGTTCTGCGGCCCAAATGATCTCCAAATTTCTCTTTATCTGTCAATCAGCTTTTGCCCTTTGCTCCCCTGACCCCTATCTGGCTGGAAATGCCTCCCCAGCCCTTCTGCAGAAGAGGGAGCAGCTGTAATTTCCTCAGGGCTGAGACATGGTTCACAAGGTTTCCCACGCAAGCAGCACCCTCGATTAAGCAAGGGCTTCAGAAACGCTTAGGAATTTTAGCTTGTAAAAACGAAAGCTTCAAAATGTCACGTCTCCTTCAAAAAACCAGGGTGCCAGAAGAGAAGCCGGTTGGATTTCTGGGCAGAGGCTGGCTCTTGGGGGCTTCCTTGCTCCCACTAAGCAATTATGTTAAGGCATTCACCCCACTTTCTGCTTATTTGCCACGGGGATCGTGGTGCTTGGAGGATCCCCCCCACCCTTAATTGAGAGCAAAGCTGCTGCTGAGGGTGGATGGGGAGAGCGGCCAGAGACTTGTCCTCTCCTGGTGTGCCTGACTGGGGGCGAGGGACGGCAAGGAGAGCTGCATGACTAATGTTACATGCTGGGGATATCCCGGTTCAAAAAGCAGCAGGGTTGGGCTGAGTGAGAAACCAGGCCCTGAGGTGACTCACTGAAAGCCAGGGCTGCTGCGTGGGTCATGGAGAAGGAATTGGGTAAGGCAGAAACTGGGCAGTACAATGGCTTTCAGCGCCGCACTCTGTGCCAGCCACATCGTGCCTTGCTGGAAACCACCCTTATTCCATCTGAATCCCATTTGTAATAAAAGCCTGATGCTGATAAAAGCCTTTTTTTTCCTGTTCTAGGTTATCGGGAACCGCTACCCATCGTTGCCTGGAGAAGGCACGCTCCCCTCATGGCAGTCTGTCCTTTGCCCCCTCCATCAGACAACCGGTTGAATTGCTGGGAGAGCTGGTGGATGCCTGCTGGAGGCTGCAGCCCTGGAGCTTCTCGGTGCTGTTTCCTCTGGGTTTTTTCACCTTATATGGTTGCTTCCAGCAAATTCGAGGCAGGGAAGGCCGGGGAAAGAGAGGGACGCCAAGGGATTCACAGTGGCCCAAGCAAAGGGACAGAGTGTGCCTGCTGTGTGGTTGAGAGCAGGAGCCAGGGCGGAAAAGACATTTCCTTTGGTGAGATTGTTTATGCACAGGGAACATAATAAATATATCCCACGCTGATTGCATCGGGGGCGTGTCGCTGCAGCTGGAAAACGAGGGACTGTGGGACTTGAGTGGCTCCTGGAAAGCCACCGCTTGTCCCACGCTCGGCTTCTCACTGCTCACGTTTGGCTGTGGCCACGGCAGTCATTCAACAGCAAAAAGGCCGCCTGAGATTTCTAGGTTTGAAAGCAGGCAGTGAAGCAAGGGTAGCGTCTCCGTTTCAGTTTCTAAATAAAACCAGCAGTTTTGGTGAGGATGTTAAGGTTTGTGGGGCCTGGCTTGAGGTGGGGGGCGGGGAGGGCAGCGCACCACTGGGTTGCTGGAATAGAGAGGTGAACAGGGCTGGTGTTTGTTTGACAGCTCTTGACGGATCTACCAGAAATGGGTTGGAAAGCTCTCCGGGCAGATCCCAGTTAGGGGTTTCCAAAATCAGCTTTTTTTTTTTTGCTGCTTTTTGACCACAGCAGTGGCTTGTGTCACCGCTGGCTGTGCTTCCTAGCACTGTGCAGGCTGCGTACCGTTTTGAAATGCTTTGGGGCACACGTATCGCGGAGAGGGATCCCTTTTCCCCCTTCCCCATCCCCACTGAATGGGGAGAGCTCTTCTCAGGGCTCAGGTGTGAGGACTTTCCCCCCAGAGCCCCAAGTTTCCAGCTCCTGCCAAGGAGTACGATGCGAAAGCTCTGCCTGACAGATGGTTCTTTGCTGTGGTGGGATTTCTTCATTTCTTTTCTGGCCAGATTGTGTTTTTGCAACAGAGGAAGGATAAAGCCAGAGCTAAGTGTCACCAGTCTCTGACAAGAGACTGAGCTCAGTCATCTATAAACAAGGAGGAATTTGAGTTCAGAGTTTGGATAGTCCCTTGTCTATCATCTGGTCTGGGCAGGAAGATTCAGTTGCATCAGCTTGTTACTCCGGCTGGGAGAGCATGACCTCTCCCGGGCTCCCAGCGCATGGCAGGGCTGGCTAAACCCACTGCTCTCGGCTCAGTTGGCCAAGCCGTCCTCTTCTAAAAGAAGAAATCCAGCTCGTCTCTGCCAGACCAGTCTACTAGGCCCTTTTTGCCTTTGGTGTCAGTTGGATTTTAAATATGTTGTTACGAAGAGAGGAAAAAGTATCCTGATTTCCTGAGCTTCCAGTCTTCCTTCATCCGTTTGTCCCTTGAAAGGCCCCAGCAGGTTCTGCAGATACTGGAGAGAGCAAATAAGGAACTTTTCTGACTTTTCAGCAGCCAAAGCTACTCTGAGGCTGCCAGCGTGTGTGTGTGTGTGCGCGCCTGGGAGCAAAGAGATCCTCACTGGAGATGCTCACCCCAAATATCAAGCTCCCTAATTTAGAGAACCGGCTTGGGTGGCTAAAATTGGGGGACGGAGGGAGTGACACACAATCCCCTCCTAGACCTGCTTCACCGATCTCACAGGCAGCAAGGCCAAACGATGGAACCTTTTCGGGAGCATTCTGTGATGTTTGGGGTGAGGATGGACATCTCTTGGGCTCTGGAGCTGCTAACGCCGCCGAAGTCCTTCTCATACTTTGGGTTGTGTGGACATCTAGAGGCCTTACCAGGAATGGCACGGGAGTGATTTTTCCTCCCTCCTCCCGTGCGGGGCCTGTTGGTTGGATTACAGCCACGACAGACTAAGGCTATTGGTGGTTTTCACCTGCCCACTCCGAGGTACAAAGTTTAAGAGGAGGCGAGTGAAGCTGCGTTTAAATTTGGCTGTTATGAGCTAATTTCTCGTGTTTTGAGCATGCTGCTTATGCATTTGTAAAAGTGAGAATGAGTGTTAATCTTTACTTTGTGTATTTACAAGAAGGAAGAGGACTGGCTGAAAAACGTGGCGTCTGGCACTTCGTGAGGGCAAGGGGAGGTTGGACCTCCAGACGTCTGGCTTCTGTGCATCTGCTGCCCAAATGCCACTGGCAGTTTATCTCTTTTTTATTTTTTTCCTGGGATTTGAGATTATTTTTTATGCCAAATGAGGAGGAACGTGAGGAAGCGTTCCACACCGAGACGTGCCCGTTTCAGCCGCTGTCCCCGTTCCCATTCTCTGCTGGTGACGCTGCTCAAGGCGTTGGCTGTTAGGAACATGAGGAAGCCGACGCTAGCCCTGAACGTTGTGGAGGAAGTTCTCGCCTTGGCCTTAACTTCTTGCTGACAAAACATGCTGGAGTTTAGCAGGAAACACACACGTTTGAGTGGCTTTTAAACCAGCATTGCTGTTTTGAAGACCTGCTTCTGATCTGGAGAGCTCTGGTTTGCAGGTTAGAGGCTTGGCAGGTCCAACTTACACAGCTATGTGCCCTCACCGCCACACCGGGAGCTGGCAAACCTGGCCACCTCTGATGATCAGGCTGGTTTATGATATGTAGAAGCAGCTGCTAATGAAGAATCAGGTTTGGCTACTACACCTCATGCCCCAAGGCCTTGGCATTTCTCTAACTACTAGAAATCAGAGTGAGATGGGATGTAAGAGGAGCAGGTTGTCCTAGACTTCTCACACCTTCCTGCGAGACCTGGTGCTGTCTGCTGTTGATAAGCGCCTACCAGGGCAGGCAAACCCCAGTTCTGATCCAGACTGGGAATTCCCTTGCTCCAGTTACCCAGGTTGGGCATCTGGATGCAGCATGGCCCAAACTGGGCTTGCTTTTGAAAATGCTGGCCAGTGTTGCCAGTGTCTTTTTTAGCAGGTGACATATGCTAGGAAATTTAAGGACTCGATCCAAAGTCTACTGACGTCAATAGAATTACTCGTCGACATCAGTGGGGCTTGGATCCACGCCTACGTTCCACTTCTTTATTTCAGACTGCAATCTGTCAGGGGTGGAAAGGTCTCTTTTCTACTTACAGACTTTAGCACGTCTTTGAAAGGTCTTGCTTCCTCGGCAATCTTTATGTTGAGGATGCAGACTACAGAACAATTTGGAGAACAGGCGCAAACCCATTCAACGCTCTGCACGTTCCTTCTGTGTTGCTGGACCCTAGCCAGGCTGCAGCTCAGGTTTAAGCATCTGCATTGCGTGTAAGGGAGGTGGAGGCCTTGGCTGTGACATGCTGTGACTCCCCAATACCTGCTCCAACCAGAACTAGAGCTTCAGACCTCCATGAGCTGCTCAGGATGGTCCAGCTCACCTTTTCTGGGGAGCGCTGGCCAAAGTGCTCTCTTCAAGGACCCTCTGGACGACACTTTTAGTCATATGGTTTATCCTGCAAGGAGCAGGGAGTTGGACTCGATGGTCCTTATGGGTCCCTTCCAGCTCGAGATATTCTATGATTCTCATGGGCTTTGGGGTTTGTCAGGTGGATGGTGTGTGAGGGGTCTGGAATCCACCTTTCACAGGAACCAGGAAACTCTGCTTTTCTTTTGAATGGGAGCAAACCCCACGGAGCCCAATTCATTGCCTCCTTCCCAGATGGGACATTCGTGAGCAGGTTGGGAAGAGTGAGTCTGAATAACAGCCTTCCTGCAAAGCTCAGGGTCACTCTTCGGTCACGACAGAGCTAGCACGATGCTACGAGAGACGCGGTGGGCCAGGCTCTGCTGCAGTACTTCCCTGCCATGCCCATGTGCCCGGCGCTCGCGCAGGATCTCCTCCCAGCCGCCTTCACGTTGCTGGTGGATCCTGGGGACTCTTCTGTCCCCGTTTTATGACTGTGGAGATACCAAGAGGCTCGGTCTGGGTGGTAAGTGTGGCCCCGCTCACCTGCAATGGTCATCAGCCAGTGAGATCCTCATCTCTCCCTTAGGAAAGCTCCCCTTTCCCCATGGCATTCTTGTTGATTGGCTCCATTGGCCAAAATCTAACGGATAATGATATTCTGCATCATAACATCTGACCGTGACGCTGTTTCTGGCAGTTGCGTAGCATCGCTGCATGCTGTTGAAGAGCTGCTGTTTCGCACCCTGGAAGCAGCTACCTTTTGTTACTGGATCAAGTCACTCCTGTTTCTCTAAGGAGCTCCAGCACTATCAGCCCTGCAGCCTCTTCAGGGCTCCTGAGGATTTTATCCCTTATGGGAACGTTGCTACGAGGGGGACCTGCAGCCTCCTGCAAAGTGGTGGGGTGCAGCAGCAAGGCGGGCTGGCTTCCTCTCCTCATTCAGTGCATGTATATATAGACCACAAAGTGCTCCAGAGTAAAAGGAGCAGTGGGTGGAAGGCGAGATATTATTATCTTCACCTGCTGCTGCCGACCAAAGAAATAAAGAGACAGATGACAGGAAATGAGGACTTCAAAAATAGACACCTTTAATGTCAAAATATTCAGGGATTAGTGAGAGCACCATGCAAGAAACAGAAACTCTCACACTAGTCACCATGTGCTTTGAATGCATGTCGGAGGAGGAAATATGCTAAGATATCTAAGAAACATTTCCGTAATTACTCTTTATGCCCTTGGCAGAAAGGCAAGAGAAAAAAAAATTGACCACAGAAACTGCAGATACACTGAAACATGAATTGTAAAACCTTGCTTTACATCTCGACAGATCCTCTGTACCTGAATGATTTGCAGTTCTCTTTCCCCGAGCTGCATGCCCAAATCCTGCCCATGTCTGCCAGCTCACTTCTCTGCCTCCATGAGGCTTTGCAAGGCTCTTCTTATGGCTCCACGGGACAGGAATGGCAAAGTTTTTAATGTGAGCCCTCTTTATTAAAAAAAAAAAAAAGTCTTTCAATATGGAAAATATCTCTTATCATATAGAACTCTAGGTGCTTTCCTTAAAACCTCTTAAATATATTAAACATCTAATTTGGCCTCACCTCTGTATTTATGTACATCTGCTAGCAGTTCCCCTGCCCATCGATACAGTCATACGGCTTTTTGCCAGCTCTGCATCTTCATTATTAATTCTCTTTTGCAAGTGAAACCCACAGTCTGGGTTAGATTTGAACAGGGTTGTGACAGTGGCAGAGGAAGTTGGGCCCAAGGGAGAGGAATACCGAGGGGTATTTTTCCTCACTGAAACTCAACGCTGGTCCAAAGTCCAGAACTGGCTATGTTGAGTCCCAGACAGGTGCCAAGACAACAAGGAAAAATAGCAACGGTAGTCTGAAATGTCAGAGACCTGACGTGCCGCAGCTCCCGACGCTGGAAATTAGCACGTTACTAATCCAGAGAGAGGAGAATACAGTATGAAATGGTTGATTTCTAGCTCAAAATTCTCAAACCTTGGTCACAACACTCCGATAACCAACTTACTGCCTTGCTTCACTCTTGCATTGCTTTGGTAGCAGCTGGGTCAAGGGGCCCCAAATCCACCAAACAACACTTTTTGACTGCTAAAAATTGGGATCCGGGCTTTGAGCCCATTATTTCTGAATCTCTAAGGTTCCTGAGTAAAAGTCTGCTGTAGTAACACTGGAAGAAAGGTGTAAAGCAAGTTTATGGAAAGGCTTTGAGGGGCAGAGAGGTTTTCTAAATGTGTCTTCACCCCGGGTGTTTCTTTTTCTTTGATACGGCTACAATGTCCTCACCTTTAGAAAAAAAAAAAGCATCAGAATCCAACAGAAAAAATTGTGATCTGCCTTCAGGAGAGGGACCAGGTTCAGTCAGTGCTGTACGCGGGAGAACAGTGGATGCAAGCCAGTGTCTCAGTCTTTCATCTCCAGCACTCCCTTCTCCAGAAGTCTCGGTCTCTGATTCCTTATTGCCACAGAGACACTTGATCCTAGGTAAGGCAAGCCTCTTGATCTGCGAAGCATGGGTCTTGAGTCAGCATCTCTCTCGTGTTACCCCTGTGGACTGGCTGGATGTGTCCCCTGTGCTCTATGCAATGCCAGCGAGAGTTAAAAGTGCAACAAAACAGCCCAAAGACCAGAGGTGAGGAGGAGGAGAAAGGAAGAAGAGACTTGTAGGCACCCTGCCCCAGCCTGGAAGATGTGCAGTTTCTCAGCGTCGGGAAGGAAGACCCTGGCGTCCTCCAGGGCCCCATGAGCCGCCATGGTGAAGTTGGCATCCCCCGAGGTCACCACATCGAAGACACACGACTGGAAGTAGACATCCTCCACAGGCAACAATTCTTTGCAGAGTGCCCGGGCCATCTCGGCTGCCACGCGGCCACGGCAGCACTCGCTGCGGGAGATGCGCTGGCTGGGGGGGCAGCCGCCCACGCAGAGCTGCAGGTCTTGCTCCTCTGTGAAGGCGCGTGCCACCTCCTCGGCTGCCCGGATGGAGAAGGAGAGCTGGCGGCCGGCCTGACGGACAGCGATGGTGGTGCCGATGTACTCTGCCTGGATTTCCACGTGCCGCCCGGGACTGCGCTCCCGGATAACCAAGCTGCTCCCGCCCGGCCTCTCGCCCCCGTTTACCGAGCCGTCCTCAAAGGCTGCCGGGAGGTTGTCTATCTCAGCCTGGTAGACCTTCTGGTCGATGCATTCCTTCATGTTCTTGAAGATGATGGTGAGCTACAGAGGGCAGATCAGAGGGGGTTTGATCTCACTTGCTGGGTGTGATGGTGGCAGCCGTGTCCCCACCCCAGGTACCAGCTATCTAAGGGGAGGGCGAAGCAGATCGCACACGTCTGCCTCACTGATGCATCCCCCTCTGCCCCAAACCATCTCTCCCACATTGCTGCAGTCCTTTTGGGAAAGCAGCACTTGCCCTTCTTTTGTTAATGCCATGTAAGCAACTGAAAACTGAGACGGAGCCAAGCCTGGCTGGACTGCATGCAGGTAACCCATGGACCACACAGTAACCCATCCCCAGGCAGCAGTGGGAGCGTTTGCAAGCCTCTCTGGTCCCCTCAGAGGACCTTCATCCCACTTGTTCCTGCAGATATTCATTCCTGATCCTGTGTGGGTTTAGCTGAAGCTATTGCTGCCCTCCGCAGCCATTTTAGGGAGTGCCCTAAGCCATTGCTGCATCCCGGAGGTGTGTGGGTTTGCTGCCAAGCCCTATGCACGAGCGTTACCTTGCTAGTGACTGTAGCGTTGGACCCCTTCGCCACCGGAGAGCTGGTTGCTTGCACAAACAAGTAGTCATTGTCCAAGAGAGGCCAGGAGCCCTCCACTCGGCAAGTGTGGAAGTCATCATGGAACGTACGGATATGGGGGTCCCCGAAAGCTGCGCAGTGCTGGTAGCTGGGGGGCTGGCCGTGCTTGTAGAGAAAACTCTTCTCATAGTTGCAGATATCGAGAGACTCGAAGCCCTGATGGTTGGGGGCCGGGGGCCGGGGTCGGGGCGGCGATGTGGGACCCTCCTTGGAGCAGTTGTTCTGGATCATGAGGTCCTCGATGCCGTGGACGGCGGAGTGGTAGGCCAGGTCACCCCGGCACGTGCGAGCCGTCTTGCGGGTGCAGTGGGAGTAGGAGCGGAGGGCGTTGCAGTACGCTGCGTTTCTGTTGGAGCCGCGTAGGTTGAGGGTGGCAGCCACATACTCGGAATTGCAGCGCAGGATCTTGCACTGGGAAGAAACTGGGAGAGACGGGACAGCTCGGGGCATCGCGGTAGAGCTGTAGGGGTGGGGAAGGGCAGCCCCTTCTCCTCCCACCACCTCCCCGCATCTGGACCGCTCCAGATCTCATGATGGAGACAGTTTCTGGAAGCACTTATCTCCCTGTTTTAACGAACTCAGTGGCCAGTTTAAATGACCTGCTGCTTACATGCCTGAGGGGAACAAATCCAGGGTTGCCTGCTGCAGAAACCGGCTGGAGCCCGGCGCAGAGGACGGCCTGGGGGAAGTCACGGGAATGAAGGGGTGTCCTGAAGCAGCTGGGATGTGGGATCGTACCTGGGGCAGGAGCGTGGCCAAGAGCCAGGGCAGCAGTTGTGACTGTGGCCCTGGGATGTGGCTCAGACGGAGATTCTTCACCCCAGGGCTTGCCAGGGGACAAATGGGAATTTCTGAGCTGGGAAACCCCTTCTTCCCATTTCAACCTTGGCTGGGCCATGCAATCACTCTTTCAAAAGAGGCTTGACTGCTTGCCCCCCTCAAATGTGATTTCTCCGTGCTGCAGAAGGCAGTGCCATGTACCACAGCTCCAGGAGAGCTAATGAACTCGCTCCAGCAGGGATCATTTAGCTCATTAAGTAGGGAGGTTATAAGGGATAGCTGCCCTTGCAGTAGATGAATGCAAGCTGGGCTGGGCAAGGTGCTGGGAGATGAATTTAGGTGTTGCAGGGTGCAGGTCTCAGTCCCTCTAACAGAGCCTGGGATGCAGGAAGGAAAGCAAGGGACTGAGTGATGGGTATGGCTGGTGCCTTTCGCTAGAAGACCTTGGACTTGGGCTGGTCCCGGTGCCTTGCTGTCCCTGTCTTATCTTGGGAGGTAACAGAGCTTTTAAGGGCTTTCCCAGGGAAAGTGCCTGCTGCAGGAGAGCAGGGGGATGCTCTCATTGTGGAGGCTACCCTGGTAGGGGCAGGTGATGCTGGTGGGAATGCTGCCTGCCCTTCCCCCTGGCTGTGGTGGGCCAAGGGCACTCGGATTCTGCCTGAGCCTTACGGCTGCCATGAGAGGATCTTCTGCTTGCTCCAGTCACCTCCCAGGAGCTTGTACCCTCCCTGCACCCTGGGGCTGCAGCTCCCATGGATATCCTTGCCAGGGATGTGACTCTGGCATGGCTCTGCCCCTGCAGTTCCTTACCATGCCTGCAGAAGAGAAGGAGGAAGAGAGCTCGGAGGAAGAAGCTGGGGTTTTCTAGCTGCCCTGGGCTCTCACTGCAGGCAGGTTTCCCCATTCCAATCCATGCAGAGCCTGGGGAGTTGCTCACCCGCTGGCTTGTCTCAGCTTCATTCAGCAGGTCCCCTAGAAGGAAAGCGGAGGTGGGATCTGAGAGGTGCCAGCAAATGTGAGCTGCTGCAGGTACGGAGCTGCCAGCATCCAGGCAGCTGCCAAAGAGGGCCCTGCAGGGCTTGGTTGTACGGCTGGCTCTCCGGGGGAGGCAAGCTTTTGAGCAAAATCCTGGAGGGTTTGGGTTTTTCACTGCTTTCAACCACTGCAGCTCTCATCTTCCACCCTGAGGCAGCTGTGCCGTGTAGTTCAGCGTGTCAAAAAGTTAAAGCTTCCAGCTGCCCTTGGAGAGGATCAGTGAGGTCCAGAGGCTTGGAGAAACTGCACATGCGAGCAGCCGATGAGTGCGGAGAGGACCCAAACTGTCCTACGTGTTGGGTGCAGCGTGGGTTTCCTCTGGCCTGCTGCTGCCCCCACCAAAACGAAGGTTTGGAGCACAGCATCCAAGGAGATAGGAGTTGTAAAGCCAAATTATAAGTGCGACTGTCATGACGTCCACAGCCAACACCTCTGGGTGATACCAGCACCTCCTGCTCCTTCAAAAAACCTGTGTCCAGGTTCCCCTCAAAGCTGGGAAACACGCTTTCAGCCATGCTCCACCTTTCCCCCTTGCTGCGCTGGCTCTGGCTGCTCCCTGGGTGCTGGGGGGCTTGAGCTGGCTGGAAGGGGAGCGCAAGAAGCTCTACATATCCAGACAGTGGGCTGCGGCGGGAGGAGGTGCACTCACAGAAAAAATTTAAATTCCCTTGTGCTTCATCAGGGCTGGGGGTTTGAATCCTCGGTGGCTTATTTTAACAGCCAGTTATTAGTCACTTGTTAGTCAAACAGCCTTTTGCAAAGGTCCTTTCGAAACTGCTGTATGTGAAATCAGTATTTTTTTTTTTCTCCCCTTTAGCTTGTGTGAGATGCTGGTTGCCAGAGGCTGGTGCTCACGGTGATGTGCCTGTACCTGGTACCCTGGGCAGCCCAAGGAGCCAATATTACTGACGCTGTGATTGCTAGTAAGCATAAGCTGCAACCGTGGGGGAGAAGAGACGGAATTCTCATCTTTTTCTCAGAAAAGGAGAAATGACAGTTCTACCAGCTCCGTCTAGCACCTTTCAGCTCCCTTTGCCGTGGCTGCAGCCGTCGAACAACCACCATTAGTTGTACTGGCTGGCATGGTGACATAGCTGAATGCTGGGAGCCCCCCCCCCCCGCCCCGTTCCTCTGCCAGCTGGATTAATGGCAGATGTCTGGAGTGAAAACATGCTTCAGACCTGCTGGCGATGCTCTGGCTGCCAGCTGCTCTTGGCAGTGAGGACAAGCTGAGCCGACCATGCTGGAAGGGGGAAAGTGGTCTCTGCAGCCCTGGGGCATGGGGACATGAGAGCCAGTGCTGGGTATTGGGAACTAGGCTCATGTTGGATGTATACTGGTGAGCGAGGTAAAAGCAGACTGACTGCTCTGAACCTCCTCCAGTGCCCGGCGCTTGCTCTGTCATGTCCCACCTTACCTGGTCTAACCCTGTTTGACCAGGCTGAGCATTTTTCTCGGGGCTCACAGAAGCTAGTGACCCCTCAGCATTTACCCCCCCTTCCCTGCAATCCCTTGGCGGTGGTGACACGGAGGGGACCTGTCTCTGGCACAACGTTTAGCAGATAAACAGCTGGTTAATGTGTAGCAAAGAAGCGTGGCTCTGGCCAAGGCAAGGAGAGGCCCTGCCATGGGTCCTGCAGGCAGCAGGACTTTCTTTGGGATGTCCTGACCCCGGTGGCATTAGGAGAAAGGCAGTAGCAGCAGTTAGAGATGCTCCACAAGCCCAAGGTGATGCCACCTGTGAGGGGAGACGGATGGTTTCTGGCTGTGCCAGGCAAGGCAGCAAGGGGTACTTGGGCACCCCAGTTCTCCCTCTGTTTGGGGCCACCTGCACGTGGGACCGGACCCGGGAGCACCCTTGGGTGCCAGTGCTGATGCCAGTGCTCCTCGGACCCTCATCCTTGCTTTGCTGCAGCCCCACTCACCTGCATCAGCCTCCTCTGGAGACGAGCTGGTTCCCAGTGCAGGGAGCTCCTTGCCTGGTGGACACACGGGCTGCCTTGTCCTTGTCACCCAGCTCTACCCCAAGTGACAGCCAGAGAAATCCATGGGATGACAGCTGGGAAAATGCCAGCCTCAGTCCTGGGCACCTCCATGGTCCCACAGCCAGATAAAATCCAGGGTGCTGGTGGGGAAAGCCCGGCCAGGGGCACAGGGAGAAGACCCCACCGCAGGGCACCGCAGTGCCTGCTCTTCCTCCCCAGCTACCTTTGCTCCGTCCTCTTCCCCCTGCAGGGCAGAGGATGGGTGTCGAAATAGATCCGCCTAAATTTAGACAGGCTAAATCCCAGCCAAGAACAACAAGTGGAGGGGGCAGAGAGAGATGGTGTGCAGCAAGGCGGAGGGGGTGGGCAGAGGAGCCTGAGGAGGAGGTGGGAGGCCCCAGACCCTCTGGCTGGGTGATGCTACTCGGGGTGTGGGGTCACATCACTTGCGGGGTGCAGCATGGGCTGCGGGAGCTGGCTTCCTTGGAGCTACCTGGTTTTCCTTCCTTGGGTGATATTGCAACCGCCTGCCTGCACCCCTTTGGACTAAGTCCCTGTGAAAAAGCACTGTGCTTTTCCCTGTGGGGTGTATTCCCACAGGGAATACTTTTTCAGCTGTATCTCTCGTAGCTTCCCCTCCTGGGGCACAAGCTGAGTCCTGAACGCAAACATGGCATGGGCCAAAGGTGGCCGGTGTCCCCCAGGGTCGACGAACGCTGGGCCGTGCTGGCTGGGTTCCCGAGAGCCCACCTGGAAGGGCTTGGGTGCAGAGAGCAGCTGTGCAAACCCCTGTCCCTGCAGGGAGGAGAAATGGTGGGGAAATGTCCAGGTCAGGCTTTTCCAGGGGTGGCCTGTCCATTTAGGATCCCTGGCAGTTATAGCTGGAGGGCAAGGATTGAAAGCAGGTCCCACAGTCGTCCCAGCACCCACAAACCCCTTTGGGAACCCATTCAGAAAAGCCTCCTGCCCCCTAAACCAAATTCCTGCTGCTTTCTAGGTCTTGCTCCTCACGGCAGGGAGAGAAGCCTCGCAGACCTGCAGTGCCCTCAATGCCTTCGCACCAGGAGCCTCGTGCCAACCTGAGCCCAGGAGAGCAGATGGAACTTAACCAAATCCCCCCAGGTACCACCATGCCCCTCCTGGGGGAATCGCTCCCGATTTCTGCAGTGCATCCCGAGACCAGTTTGGTTTGTTTAGGGATGACAGGGAAAGGGGTTCCCTCCTCTGACCCTCTCCTCTCCTGCTCTCCTGCTGCATAAACCAAGTAGCCAGCACTGACGTGGGTCATGGCAGCTGCTGAACTGCTCTTCACCGAGGGAACTGGGGAGAAAAGGAGGGATTGTGGCTGCTTACTGCAGAAAAAGCTTAAATCTACAGCTGGACTCTTGTTTTAAGTGTAACAGTATGTCTTCCTTGGGGGCAATGGATAGAAGAAAGGAAAACAAAGAATAAATACCAGCTTGGGTTCAAATCCCAGCTGGGATTTGCATCAGCAGCCACCAGAGGAGGAAGGTTTTAGATGCCCGTTTTTGTTTTGGTTTTTTTTTTTTTCTTGCTCCCGGGGTGCATGGAGGCTTTGCAGTTCTTCCCCTGCCCAGTATTTATGCACTGGGTCTCTGTTACCTGGTAACAAGGGATAACGAGGGAGTGGAAAAAATGTTGTTTAAAAAATAAGGCCCATATCCCAGTGTAGCCTCCCAAGGTCCACCCTGGCCATGCCTCGGGCGCCTGGTATTCACCCCATCTGCTGCCGTAGGTTTCCCCGCAGTGAGCCCCCGGCGCGGAGAGGCGCAGACACCCACCGAGGGAATCGGTTACACACGGGGCGGGAGCAGGGGTGGGCAGGTGGGAATTCTTCTGGAACAGCAGACGGTACCATCTGGGCTTGGTGAGAGCGGAGGCCTCTCGGCATCCCACCCATCCGCTTCGTTTGGACAGGGGAGGGGAAACTTGGAATAGAAAAACCAAACTGGGATATCCAGGTTGCTGCAGCCCAGAGGCCAGGTTGTGGGCCCCTCCTCGCAGCCCCGAGACTCAGCATTATGGGTGCACGTCCTTGGCGATGTGCCGGATTCTGGCTGTGCCGTGAAACGGAGCCATCCGTTGCTTTAATGCCGTCAGTGTGCAGCAGCTCTCCGAGCTGGAGGCTGCAGGCATATGTTGGGCTGAGGAGGCTGGGAATCTCTCCCGAGCTGGCAGAGAGTCACGGTACCAAGACGAAAGCATCTGTGATCAAACTGCTTCCGACAGCCAACTCCCCCCTCCTTCCCACCAGCAAAATCAGCTGGAGGTTTAGGAGGCACAAAGCACTGGATCCTGCCACCGGGGGGGCTGCAGAGCAGCTGGCCTCACCCAGATCCTCCTGCCCCAAAAGACGAGGCTTTTCCAAGCACTGCAATGCCCCAGGAGGGGGGAAGAGACCATGGTCACGGCAGCTGCGTAGTTTTTGGTGCAAAGCAGGTAATGTGCAGCTCTGCCTGTGAGCATCACCCACATGGATTGTCATCTGGAGCAATGCCATCCCTCCAAAGGTTGGAACAGCACGGTCACAGCTCAGCTCCAGCTCCCATCTAGCCCAATCACTAACACAATGAGTTTAGCAAGAGTTTGGTTTAACCCGAGTGCTTTGGAGATTGAATTTGCTGAGGGAGACCAGCCCCAGCTTGGCTCTGAGCTGGCATCAGCCCTTTCTGCAAACCCACTGCTGCCAGGAGCCGCGGTCCAAACCCAGGTGGGTTTACACCCAAAATGGCCTGTGTGGATGGGGAAACGCGGCAAAACATACCTAAAGAGGCATCAGGAGCTCGTCTGCCTCCATCAGAGCTGTGGACACGAGCAAACTCTCCTGCCACCCACCGGCGTTGCAAGGTGAGAGCGTACAGCTCATGCATAGCACATCCACGCCGCTCCTGAACGCGGCTCGGTGAAGCCACAGCCCGGGAGAGCTCTGCCAGCCTTTTCGGAGCATCCCTGAGCGAGCGGGATCAGCCAGGCTCCTCAGGTTGGAGGCAGGGGATGAGTCAAGCTGTGAATGTCATCCCTGCGCTCCCCGGACCACGGCACAGCAGCCAGCATCCCCCGGGAGCTGTAGGGGAGAGCTGAGCCAAGCTGCAGGACTGGGATCGGAGTCGGAAGAGGGGCCTGGGGGAGGCAGGATTTGCCAGAGAGTTGGAAGAGAGGATCTCGCTTCCCTCCAGGTACAGACACAGCAGCGGACGGGCCGTTTGCACAGTGCCTGCTCGAACTCAAAGCATCCACCCTTCTTTCCACGATGTGCTTGGCATAAAACTCCCATCCCTCCCTCCCCAAACCTCTGCCGATGATCCCAGTGCTCCGCTTACCGCAGTAGATGCCACTCTGACCAGCCACAGGACAGGCTACCAAATGCCCCAGACCTTCCAGACGTGTGTCCTGGTACCCGGCGTGGGTTTGGCTCCGGACAGGAGCGAGGAGGGAATCACGGCTGTTAACGCCCCGGGCTCGGTGCGGAGGGAGCAGAAAACAGCTGAACTTTACGACAGCCCGATCCGTCACTGCGAGCTGGAGGAGAGGGGGCTAAGTCGACGCTTTAAAAATAGCCAGTAGTATTTTTGATCCTGAAAGCCAGATTCCAGTGGGGAGGGGAAGGGAAAAGGAGGGAGAGCCGAAGGCTTCCCAACTGCCCACTTCAAATCTGTGGGCAGAGCAAACTGCGTGCGAGATGGACACGGGGTCCTGGCTGGACCACTTGGAGCTGCTGATCTCAGGGGTTTCTCCAAGCTCTGGGAAAAACGAGCAGGTTGGGAATGCAAAGCTCTGGTGGAAATTCAAGGCAGGCTTTTCTTTCAGCAGCACCTGCCTCCTCGAGCTCGGGAGCACCCGGCCTGGGTGCCTTCCCCTGCCACAGCAGGGCTGGGAGCGAAGAGCCTGTGCCTGCAGGCAACTGCTCTTCTCCCAGCTCTGCAAGGAAGGAGAGGGAAAAACCGATGAAGAGGCAAGTCTGGAGTCAAGTTAAACTCTTCCTCCAGGTTTCTCCAGCCCAGAGCTTTTCCTCTCCCTTGCTTGGGGAGCTCAGGAGGTCCCGGAGAAGGGCAAGTGCTGGGAGGACCAGAAATCTCAGTGCTACCTCGGAGAGGGAAGATCTTGAGAAGGTCAGGGAAGAATCAGGGAGCTGCATCCTTCAACTGCCTCGCTTGAAGGTGCGACCCAAGTTCCACGGCCCTCTCCGCCCACGGGACGGCACATCCACGCTGGGCTGGCATCCCTCGGCTGCCTCCGGAGCAAAACCATCCATCCCGCTCCCCTGGACACTGTTCAGAGATGCTGACGTGCAGATAAATCATCAGCCCCAAGCACCTGCTCCAGGGCTGGGCAGCTGCAGGGCTGGGAAGCGCTGGGGCTAAAAAAAGATGGGAGCAGATGGGGCTGGACGCGGCCACCGCTTTTCAAAGGGACCAGGAGCTGTCCCCTGCCCTGTTCGGTCTCTGCCGGATGCCGACCCCGTGCGTGATGGTGGCAGTGCCCAGCGCACGCAGCTGGGATGCTGGGGACCACCAGCAAGCTCAGGCGTGCCTCAGTTTCCCCAGCAGTTAAAATGCAGCGTCCTGGCGTCCACGTAGCGCGGTGGGAGAGGAAGGTCTGGGCTCTGCGTGGCTTCGGTGCGAGGATGTCACTGGGTGCGTACGGACCCTCCGGACACTGGTGAGAGCCCAGCCCCCCCTCCCCTGCACCCCCAGCCCCACCAGGTACAGGATGCGGCCGGGGGCCTGGAGCTGCCTGGGGAGAGGCTTTGGGGACACAGGGACAGCAGGCGAGTGGGGACACGGTACCACGAGGTGGCAGTAGCACTTTGCGAGTGGCAGTGGGGCTTGCGAGGAAGAGGCGGGGGGGCTGCCAGGGCCATTCCTGCCTGTTCTGCGGCCCCCTTCCCTTGCCTGCTCTGCTGTCCACCTGCCTGAAAGGAGGGGAGGAAAAGCAGCCCGGGGGTTGCGGGAGGGAGAGGTCCCAAGGTCAGCATCACAGCGGTCCGGGGAGCAGCGGGTTTGATGTCCAAAAGGACACCAAAGGACCCTCGGTTTCCACTCTGTGCCTCAGTTTCCCCACTCCTGCTTTCACGTCACCTGGGGGGGTCCTCCGGGCTGAGCTTGCTCCATCACACTGCGGCCCATCTAACAGGTCAAACAAGAGCGAGGGACTTGGACAAAACCAACCCTAGGCGTCCCTTGGAGAGTGTCCCCCCCTCCCCAAACCCCGGGGCATCCGCGTTGCCCCAGAGTCCCCTGAGCTCCCTCACCGGCTCCGAGCTGGTGGCAAATTTGGGCTTCCTCTACCCTCCCATTGGGCAGCGTTGCTTCCACGGCTGTGAGGTGGAAAGGCTTTGGCTTGGCATGGATGGATTAGCAAAGAGCTGGGGAATCGCTTCTGTGGGTTTGCTTCCATAAGCGGGAATAACGCCCTTTCCCAGGAGCCACCCTGCCCGTCTCCAGGCCTCCAAAATGCTCCCGTGGGGGATTTTAAATGACCTTTTGGTTGCCTTTAGTAGAGGTCTGGGGAGAAGATGGGCTGGAGGGAGGGAACATGTTCAGGGAATGGTTTTTCCTTGCTCCCAAGCAGAAGGAAATGAACTCCCAGCTGAGCTCCTGCCGGTGCCAGCTCAGCCCAAGAATACCTGGAAATGGTTGGGTTCCAAAGGGGGAAAAACTGATCTTCAATTTATGGGCTTGTTTAGGCTGGGAAATAGAGAAATATCCCTCCCAACGCATGGGGGATTGGAAAACGCAGTAAATCAGCTGGAGACTTTTCAAATTTGGTGTAATTGTGTGGCTGTGACACAGGAGTCGAGGGGCCTTCCTCCCCAGGGAGCGGGGGGGTTGTTGGCTGAGAAGTGTGAAAGAAATCGAGGTGTTCCCGGTGCCCCCGCTGACCTCTTGAACTTCACTTTGCAAAGCAGGTTCCTGCCAAGGCAACCGAAACCGTCGGCCAGGCTCACGGGCAGGAGCTATCGGGCACGGCTGCCTCACCGGGAGACGCTCCTGCAGCCTTGGCCACCTCCTCTCCCCTCCCAGGTAACGTGGGGACTGGTGCAAAGGCCACGGGGGGAAAACACAGCCCCACACGTGTGTGCAGATGCCAGTGGCACGGACCTCGCTCCTGCCAAACCCTCAGCACGTGGGTTGAACCTCATGGCTGCAGCAGCGGTGCTGCTCTCCATCGCCCACTTTGCAGCATCCGTCACCCGGCTGTTTCGAAGGGTGGGTTGTCCAAACCAGAGTCCTCGAGGTTTCTGTTCCGTGTTAGCGGATTAAAAACCCCATCGCTTTTGCAGGCACGTCTAAAGGGAAAAAATCTCTCTTGGGCTTGAACCTGCTACACCCTTGCAGAGGTTTGCAATTTGCTGTAAAATCAGGCAGGGTATCTCGGGTGGCTTGCTTTGTGACATTGGAGCTGGCCAGCAGCAAGCAGGGCTCCGAATCCGGCCCATAGCACTGAAAGGCATGAATCCCCGGAGATTAGAGGGTTGGGTTTTGGTGGTTTTTTTTTTCTTTTCTTTTTTTTTTTTTTTTTTTTTTCCACAATGCCATTCAGGGCCTGGAAAGGCTGTCCCTGTCACCTCGACCCAGTCCAGCTCTCCAGCACGGCTATGCAAATCGGTCAGTGCTTTTGCAGGCAACATTAGGACTCGGATGAGCAGGAGCTCCTGGGGGGTAAGACACTGGCTGGGGGCTTGTGGGGCTATTTTAAGCGAGGTAAAACGAGGGAGGGATGGTTACTTGATTTCTGTGATTAACTAAGAGTTTGTCAGTGCAATAGTCTTGGGTTTACTCTTCTTGGTTTTTGCAGTGGGGAATTATTTATTTTTAAGCAGTGGTTGGGGAGGGAACAATTCTTTTTCTGTCCCTGAATATTTCCAGTGAGAAAGTTGTTAACCTGCAGCTGATATTTAGCCTGGGGAGGGAAACGAGTGTGTCCAGCCGTGTGGGAATGAAAAGCTTCAAATGCTGTTGCGTTTGATGGCAGGCGAACCTGTGCAGCTCTGGTGTGAGAGGTAGAGCACGGCTGCTTCGCTTTCATGGGAGAAATCCTAACAGGATCCTACCAGGAGCTATCCCAGCTCCTTCAGCAAATTCGGTGCTGGTGGCAAATTGCTGTCCTGGCTACAGCTGCTTCCCGCTGCCGGCGTCTTTGTGCTCACCACGACTTCCCAGCTCCCTTGCAAACTTTTCAGCCGTTCCCTTGGTGGAAATCCTCGGCCACAATTTTCCAGCATCTCTTATTTTTCCATTAAAAAATCAAGAGGAGGGAAATTGTGGCAATTTATTGTTTTGGTGAAAGCATCCTTGCTGGTTTTCCGGGCACAAGGGTCGGGGGAGCTTCCCCACACGAGGACACATTTCCTTTGTACTTCCCTAGGGTGGGACAGCAAGGGGTTAATATGGAAAAGATGGAATAGACATCGCCCATCCGTCAGGATCCACCTTGGTGGACCTTAGGCTGGTTGGTTATTTTTAATTTAAGAGACTTGTCAATCAGCGCCTGCTCGCTGGCCTGCCAGCCCACCGCGTCTCACTTTGGCCAAGGCTGGAGTGCCAGCTGGCAGGCAGCAAAAATCCACCTTAGCCCAGAAAATAGTAATAATAATCACTGGCAGGGAAAAGTGCAAGCGGGGAAGATGTGGGGAGAGCACGACAACCCCTCGGTTTGCATCCGTTGGTCAGCTTTCCTGTGCCTCGTGTTTTGTGTGGCTTTTCCTAACCAGAGGAGAAAAAAAAAAAAAAAGTGGTTTCAGGGATGTTTAAGTCAGCTCTTGAGAGGCTGGAGGAGGCTGTGTTGATGCCCCCCACAAAGGAAAACAAGTGAAAGAGAGGGGGAAAAAAAAAAAAAAGCCACGAGGCTCTTTGTGAAAGGAATTAAAATGGGTCTCAGAGGCTGTGAGTGCTGAGATAGAAACAGGCGCCGATGGTAATGGGAGCCCTCGGAAAGAGGACTCTCCAAAAAGAGAGCTATGGATACAAAAGCAACAGGCTGGGGAAGGGAGATGTGCTGGGATGCTGCCAGCCGGAGCTGAGTGCGGGCAGGGATTAGGCAGCAGCAGCATCCCAGGTCACCCCCATCGCTGCTGCCGTGCTCCCGAAGATGGGGCCCAGGCACGGGACTGGGATGCAGCTCCCCGGGCCGAGGACGCTGGGCAGCGCGGGATGCATGTAGGGCAACCCTCTAAAACCTCCTCTGTGCCTGGCACCCACCTGCTCTTCCTACGCATCTCTTCACCTGGGTCTTTGCAAGTTTGGAGGAGGAATTAAAAACATTAAAGAAAAGCATGCCAAAGCTGTTACGATGGGAAAGGCCTGGGAGCTGTCTTTAGGATGCTTTATTTTTTGCCTTCAAGACACTCTAGGCAAATCCCAAAGGTGATCCCGCAGCACTGCAGGGAAATGCGACCCTCTCGAGTCCCAGGGGGGGTTCGTCCTCTGCCAGGATGGCGGCCTCAACACATCCCCAGGGCTCCCCAGATGCACGGTTGCACCGAAGCTGGGGCGAACCCACCAGTGTCAAAGGAGCCACCCCAGTTTTACACTGCTCAGCTAAGTTTTTCGGCTAGCGTTATGCCTCCGCCTTTTAAAAATGAGAATAATATGGTAAAAAAGCAAAGAGGGGGGACATCGCTGTGTCCACGAGCACGGTGCTTCGCCGCTGTGCCTGGCGTTCGCCGCGGCAGGTTGGGAAACCAATTTGGAAAGCATCCTCCCGTTGCATCTCTGCTTATTTTCCCATTCCCCCGCTATTGCCAACCTTGAGGTTAGACCCTGTTGGCTTTTCATTTCTACAGAGGGGAGAATAAATTAATTAAATAAATTGGTTTTTATAGAGCTATATAGTAGCCTTAGCCATGCTGAAGGCTTTCTGACTGCATTTCAACCAGCTTTGCTCTGCAACGGCTGCTCTGAGCCAAGGGATCTCGTAAAAGAAACACCCCCCAAACAGGTTGCGTTGGATTTGAATTAATCATCTGCTTGGTTTTGCCTTTGTGAGAGATTTTTAACGCAATCAGGTCTGCCAGAAAATGGACGATAAGAAAGCGCAGTAAATATATTGTCCGATGACCACAAAACAAATGCTGTCAGGAAAATGGAATGAAGGCTTGAAAAATGGGATTTCAGAAGGAAATATTGAGCTGGCATCAAAACCAGCGTTGTTTTTGCAGAGCGAGGGAAGCGAGTCTTGCTTAGGACTGCTTGGGGCAGAGGAGAAGTTCCCCAAACCCTTGAAAAGTTTGAATTTGGGCTGACTTTGCTGGCTGGAGCTTTTGCCACTGAAAATACTTGGGAAGTCCTCTTCTAAAATGAAACAAATAATGGAGTCCCAAATCACTGTGAAGGGACATACAGGGGTTTTATTTTGGAGTGGACATTAATATATCTTCATTCCCCCCCCAAGAATGTATTGCAAAATATGTTCAATGTCCTCTGACGCTGCCGTGTACATTTTTAATTCCTCTGCTTTTGGTCTCCTGGCTGTTTCTCCCAGGAGAGGACCCATCTTTCCCGGGGAACCCTGCTCCCTCACTTCCCTCTGTCTCCCTCTGCAGATCCTTGCTCCTTCCAGAGACGATTTCCCTCCGATAACATCCCTTGCTTGCCATTCCCAGGTCCTGTTTTATGCCCCACAAAGACCCTCCCTCAGCTTCCAATTATATTTTTTTTTCTTTTGCCAGAAGCCCTTTTTGTGTCGCCTTCTCAGGGACCTGAATTAAACCCCCTGTTTAGCAAACGGGGCGGTGGGATTGAATGTTCAACGGCTACAGCATCGCTCATGAGGAGGATGCAAACGCTGTGGGCGCAGAAGATCCTTATTCCAGAGATATCATAGCAAAAAATACTGACTTGAAATGTCCTTTACACTGATTATATCCAGAAGCTTTCTGGTGTTTTAAACTAAATTTGTTTGCTGCAATACTGATCCATTGCTTGTGTAGGGGCCGGGGAAGTTTAAGCAGCAATTATAAAAGCCTCAGCTTTTCTAAGAAATCATAAAAGCTTTTCTAACAAATTATAAAAGCCTCAGCTAAAGCCTCAGCTATTTACTGGAGGGAAAATAAATGCTTTTTTAAAGATACTTGAAAATTTAGTAAGCATGTTCCTATCAGGAAAAACCACCTTGTCTGCTTGGTGAGCGTATTGGATCCACTAAATCCACCTCCATCCCCTTTCTATCCCCCCCAGCCCCCCATTCCCGCGGGTGGAGGAGACCGGGCAGCAGGTCACGGAGGGTGAATTTATGCTGGATTTGAGCCCGATAAGAGACCCAAGCACGGCGGAGGAGCTTGCCCGAAACCCATGCCCATTCTGGGCTGGCTGAAGGCTCTTTTTCAGGGGTTTTATCCTTGTGCTGGGCTGATTTGCACCCTGTGTGGCCGTTTACATCGCCTACGAAGCCAATTGCCGTGGGTTTTACACCGCTGCTTGTTCCTCAGGTGGCAATGAGTGCACACAGCGTGGAAAGTCCTAAAGTGTAATTTCAATACAAAGCTTTCAGCTTCGTTAAAGACATGCTAAATACCCCTGGGCACACAAGGACCTGCCAGGCGCTGGAGAATAGAGCTGGTTTGTTATGGAAGGCATTATCCAACCTCAATTGCTTTTATTTTTTTTTTAAATCCTACTTAATAGTATTAATCTGCAAGTATCTTTTCTGTTCTTTTCCGAGATAGCCGCGCAGGCACGCCGGGCTGGAGAACTCGCTGCTTTTTTCCTTCGAGGAACAGGCAAAGTTGCCTCAATATTTGCAGAAAATGCTGTTGACTATTGCAAAGGGAAAAGTTAAATGCTGGGAGCGGCGGAGGGAGCCAGGAGCGAGTGGGGAACGCACAGCCTGCAAAACTTCGGCTGCCGCTAGACACGGTGAGCTATAAAGCCATAAAAGCCAGCTTTATAGGCACTACCCCATCCCTGTGTTCGGGGAAAAAACTAACAAAAAAAGTCCAAGCCAAACCGTTTATGTTTTTAGAAATAAGTTTGGAAGCTAAAAGCAATGAGGGTGATTTAA
>VYZV01016351.1:22013-41739 GCA_013401275.1 Pandion haliaetus
CCCCGTGGGGGGACCCCAAAAAACAAAAAATTTTTTAAAAAAAAAAAAAAAAAAAAAAAAAGTTTCTTTCTGCCTTTACCTGTTACCTCTCTTGTGTGAGAAGGTATGGCCTGGACAGGCTGGAACAGCAACAAAGATCAGCTATTTTCACAGGAAGATTTGACCATTGTACATTTCATGAAAAACTGAAATTATTTTGGAAATTAAGGACTGCTAATGAATTTTTGTTTCTGCTTCCAAAAAAATAAAACCTGTGTTTATACCCAATGAGACAACCAGATTCCTTTACCACAAGTGGTAGGATGTATTTCCTTTGGAAGAAACTAGAGTACAGACACTGGCAGATACATCCCTGCCCATTTCTAGGCTGCCAGGAAGCAGAGCATGGTATTTCCAGCATGGGAAAAGCTGCAGAGCATGCTGTTTCCAGCATGGGAAAAGCTGCTTCACAGGGTTTCTGCAAACAGCTCGCAGTCCAAGCCACAGTCCTGTTGACTTGACAGCATGGGGTGTTCACAACGGGGAGCTGCTGTGTCATGCTCGAAGGGGCAGAGCTAAGGCTGAATAAATATCCAGATTCCCCCGTGCCTGGTTCAGCAACTGACTCTTGCTTTGAAGGGAGTCCTCTGAAATACTTACAGGATGACCCAGAGCGGTCCCTCCAGGTGAGAGCTGAATGCCAGGGTTCAAAATGCCTGAATACCTTGGTTGGGGAAAAAATGCTGTGTCCAAATTCATTGTCAAGCAGTTCCTATTTTTTTGAAAGTTACTTTGATTAGGGTTCAGTGACTTGCAGTATCTCATAAGCTAAGTGCTCAAACACAAACATGGATGTAAGAATAGCTTTTGCACTCCTAGGACAGTTTCTGTGAGTCTGCTGAACTGCTGTGTCTCACAGCACTGCAGTTTGTCTTTATTTCATCTTCTCACCGCCCTGTATTTCCAAAAAAAAAAAACAAGCCAAGCCTGTAATGTGGTCACAAGGGGAAAATTGTCCAGATCATCAGTAATGTTGCATTTGGGTTGCCAAAGCTGTGTGAATGATGTTCCCACATCCCAGGGTGCACACAGGGAGCAGTCTCCGTTTGGAAGCTGTGATCCACACACTTCATGCATCATAACAGAAGTGCTTAGGAAGGACTGGTGGTTACGCTGGAGGTCAGTTTCCTAAATGAATATCCAGCACTTCTGAGATTCTGTGGTAGTGATAACTGCAGATAACCAGCTACCAAGGCATATTTCAAGGCAGGTTTGTGTTTTTCTGCACCTATACTGCCCGAGGATGCACAGGGAGCCTTTGCATCTCTCTCCCTCCCAACTGCTGTTTGCTGATTAGCTCTCCGTTACAGTGTGCCCAGGATGGGAGAGTATCCTGTAGGGTAGTGTCTTCCTACATCAAGATCAGGCCAGGAACCTGTGTAATTTTTGTTTCTGTGCAACTACCTCCTACCCAGAAACCTACTGAAAAGAGGGAGAAACAAAGCCTCTTTATTCCCATCAGCAGAAAGGAGATTTTGTAAGCTACTAGGTAACAGGTGTGAGGGGGTGGTGAGGAGTTACTACCTGCATAAGTTGTTTTTTTTAACAGCTGTTTGGCTTGTAGTGTTGCTTGAGCATGAGTATTAGCTCTGCTCCCTGGGGTTCTCAGTGATTAATCCACGTACAGCGATCCACAGCAGAGCTGAAGCCTTGTCTAACAAACAGCTTTAAGCTTTTCCTGTATGATGAATAGGAACTACAAGGCAGTTCATCTCAGGGATTACTGTGCTATCAGCACAGGTCTAGACCATTTGAGACCTGCAAACAGGCTCCCACAGAACATCAACTGGCCTCAGTGCTTAATGGCAGCTTGGAAGAAAGCTGCCAAATTGGAGTGAGCCTCTGCAGGGATGTTTGTTGGTCCACGCTATCCAGCTCTCCACTGCTCTCATTTAGAGAATCTCTTCCCAAGAAGGACCTGGTGTGATGGATGCAGCAGCTTACTACACCTCAAGCACCACCTCGGATACTGCACTTGTGCCTGCTCCCCTGCAATTCTGCAACAGCATTTTAGGCATGTGGTGAGAAACATGCTGCCCTGAGTTAGCCAAATGAAACAGCCTCCTATTTGTAAAGCAAATCCAAATCCCTCAGTCAAACACTGTCATTGAGCAGGGAGAAGAACAAAGCACTAGATTTCCCTAGAGGTTTTTGCTCCATGAGCCTGGTGAAAAACCCTCTAGCAGGAACCAGTTCCCAGTAGTGGAGAAGCAGGGTCACATGCACCTGGGAAAGAAATGCCACTCTGCAACGTTAATTAGTGTAATATTCACCAACGATCCCCTGCCCTCCTCCCCAGGGGAGCTGGATTGAGATGCAGCTCATGGAGGAAGGGTATGCAGCTCCCAGTAAACCACTCTGAAGAGGCAGAGGCCCCACCGCATGCCACCCAAGGCCCATCAGCTCCTTCTTGGGGTTTCATGGGACTCAAAGACCCACAGCTCCAACCCAGAGGCTGGCAGTGGAGCACTTTGGAGGATGGACCAGGTGGGAGAGGCCCTTTGTCCTAACACTGAGAGCATTTGGAAAAGGAGAATTGACCCCCAGACGTGGGAGGTTTTCTTCAGAAGACTTTCTTAGTGCTGAAGTCAGTTACTTTGCTCTCCCAGAAACACCCTCATGGGCTGCCCTAGCGAATGACCTCCCAGGCAGTTTGCAAGGCAGGAGGAAGCCATCGCCCACCTGCAGCACGAGGCCAGTGTCCGGGATTCACATAAGTGGGGCAATACCACAGCTCCAGTCCCAGCTCTGGGGTGGCACATTGTCCAAGGAGGGGAAGATGGAGCTGAAGCCTACCTGGGATGCTCCCACCTCCATCCAACTGGGAGGACAGGTGAGAGGGGAGGTGTGCTCAGTCTCCAGCGGAGTCTCACAAGATGAACCATCATCAGGATGGCCATCAGGATACTACAGGAGCTTCAATTAAAAGTCAGTCACAAGGCAGCTGAGTCTTGTCTGTTTCTCACAAGTTGCACCCTCCCCTGTCCTTCCTGTCCTCCCTGCAAGGCAATGGCAGGGACAACTTGGGTGGCTGCTCTCTGTGTCTTCTCTCTCCCTGCTGTGATGAAGAGGAGTGTAGCTGGAGTACTCATAACCCATGGACAGTGCTGGGACATGGCCTTGTGGGTGACTGCCAGCTTTTCAGGACAGAGTATAATGGAGCAAGAAGATGGAAAGTTCCAGGCCACCATGAGGACTGGCTGGGTTTCACAGGCCATTCAGAGATGTGAAAGTGGCTAAACTTCCCAGGGAGGGCAGCTTTAGTGACCTTCAGGGGAACAGCTCTTACCAGGCCAGCAGTGACCCAGGAACTGCATCGGTAATATCATAGAGGACAGAGATTGTATAGATAACCGTATCAGAAATACCAAACTTGGGTATGGATGTAGCAAAACTGGAGCCAGTGGAGAAGCAGTAACTTGAAGTGAATTGTTTATTTAGGAAGGAATTGAGCTGAGAAAGGGAAGGACAAGGGTAGCAAAGAGGAGGATCAAGTAACAGGATACTAAGCTATGCAGTCAGGGCTTTCCAAGGACAACTGCCACACAGCCCTGCACATGACCACCACCACCTGGGGCAATAAAATAAACCAAATCTTTCTGATCATACCATGTATGACTGACTGCAGCCAGGAGGGTGAGGAAGAAAACAGGGAGCACAGACTGGCTAGCAAGGGAGCACCCAGGACAGACAGATCAAGCATCCCCGTGCCCAGACCCATTCCAGACCTGATGGCCTCAATATCTTCCTAACACCTGTCAGACTGCTAATATTGTAGTCTTAAATCTCCACTTTTTCTTATGGACACATCTGCCTATGAGTGCACGCATGCTTCCCACCTCCCCGTGCACACATAAGCCCTTGGCAGCTTCAGATGCATGTGCAGGGAAGCAGGGAGACCTTTAGAGTGTGAGACATCTCTGGTTACGTTGATCAGACCAAATGTTGCAATGATATAAAACCGTTCCTCTCAGGTGCAACTTCAAACTGAAACTAATGGATTAGAAGAAAAATAGTCTCTGTTATCAAACTTGTCAGGAAAGCTGAAATAGAGAGAGAAGAGGTCTGCTTGTATTAACCAGGACAGAAAGAACAGACGACCAAAAGGAAACCTGGAGTCAAAGCCAGTTGATGAGGGAGGAAACTGATTATAAAGTCTTTCTTGGATCAAAATGCAAACTGAAGTGTGAGCAGCAGTAAGCATGTCTTTAAGTCAGCCTTCAAATGTTCCTATTTTCATACACAATTAGCCTCACTAGAGCAGTAAGAGCTGCCTGAAATCCCCTTAATGTAATCATAGCTTGTGGAAAATTTCCTCTTGCATCTTTGTTACAGTTTCTCCCACAACATTTCTCTCTGAATAGGTGATCATTTCAGTCAGGGTGGGAGGAAACATCTGGGCCCATCTGGCTCAACTGAAGTGCCTCATTCCAAAAGCATAACCCATCATTTTCTGTTCATCTTGTTGTATTTTCACTTCTGTCTGAAATTAGGACACACTTGGAAACGTTAATTATTTCATGAACCATCTAACATCAGACTTAATACATCTTTTTTTGTTGTTGTTATGCAGAACCCTTACTTTCGGTTCTTTTGTCCACTAATACCAAGGTAATGCTGTTCGGCTTATCTCATTTCACAGCCACTAAAGCCTTCCTAGCAATAAAACTGGTGATGCGTATGGCAACGTGCTCTGCATATCGAACGTGTCTGTTCACTAGCAAATTAAGTCTGTGTGCTCTGGCATACAGAGAGCAAGTGAGGAGGAGGCAGATCGTGCTGTGTGGATGACAGAACAGAGATGCTGTCAGCCATTTTCCACCACCCAGACCCCCTGACTGACAGGGTATATCTCCCCAGGGCTCTGAATCATTTGCAACCCAACAAGGCTTGCCCCCAGACATGCAGCAGGACTCCAAAGTACATATGTAAAACCTGTTCTGGGGCCAAAGCATACTCAGTGCTAGGCACAGACCTTACCATCTCAGGCCAGCTGCCAGGCAGCTCCTTGGGTAGAGGGTGGGAAGCTTTAAAATGTGCCATGCCCCACAGCTCAGAGCAATCGTCAGACACAGGGGAGCAGGAGAAGAGCCTGCAGGAAGCACCAGCCCTTCTACAGCATGGAGGAAAGACCTGGCTGAACAGCAGGGCCTTTTGAACTGTTGCATTAGGCAGAGATATGTCTATTACAGAAGGGCATGTAGAAGTCTTAAGAAGTGCAACTTTGGACCATAAGGAGAACATTGCGTCCCATGCTTTGTAGCTGCTGTGACAGGAAGAGGAGCAGGGGCAGACATCACCTCCTTCTCCAAGACATTGGGGACAGGATTTACACGACACAGCAATGGGCTGGTTCCTCTGGTATGGCAGGGGGAAGCAGCAGGAGCAGGAGAGCATGGGTCTCCAGAGGGCTGGCTGAGGGCACCAAATTCCTTTTGCTCAGTCCCTTGCCCCCTAGCAGATCCCTTCTCTCATGCTGAACTATTAAACCTGTGTTTGCATGGTCAGCTGTCCCAATGTTTCAGGCTCACACCATCACAGACAGTGTATCAGGGAGCTTTCCAGAAACCCCAAGCTCTGATCTGCCCTGGAGCCACAAGAGCAAATGCAGCAAGACCCTGTTCCAGGGGCCCAGACCACACAAGGCAGGTGGATCTAGGACAGGGTCCTTGGGGAAGCAGCATACAAATTCCCAGGTGTCATATGCCATGTTTCCAAAATGTCTGCCCTGAAGTCAGAGGTCCAAGACTGCAGCAGGTAGCCAGCATCCCAGAGCCACCCTGCTCCCTGCAGCAGCCCCAGCAAGAGTCCTCCCTGCAGCAATGCTGAGCCAGCTCTCTTGTCAGATTTTGGTATGGAGCCTGCAGCGGCAAGAGCAGAATCAGTTCTGCCTAGCAAGGTATTTCTGCCAGCTAGCACACCACAACCACCAATCTGTGTAGCTACAAGGTGCTCATGCAAAGCCCTGTGGTTCCATTGGCCAGCAGTGGCTCCCACCACACAGGGTGCGCCTAATGCTGCTGACTATGCAGACCATGACATTGCAAGTAGAGAGGAGGGAAACAGCTTGTGCCTTCTCATCCTCCACGTCCCTAGGGCTGAAAGTTCCATACTGGCATATCTGAAAGCAGGGAAGTTGCTAAGTGGATGTGTTATTTGCTAGAGATCAATTACGGACCAGTGTAAACAGCTGATTCCTACTGAATTCACTTTATTATTATTCTTAGAGGATTATAGAGACAGCTCACCTGGATCTTACTAGCACCTCAATATTTATTCTGCCCTTTAGCAAAAAGCAGAACTGCAAAGCAAAGTTTCTTACTAACCTCTCCTGCTGGGAAGACAGCACATGCCACAGAAACCCTCTCTCTACTCCATGAAGTCTTATGGCCTCCCACAGACTCACGCCTGGGCCCAGCTCACGGGCACAGCCCAGGCAGCACAGCACCCACACATCACCAAGGAGGCACATCTGCCCAAGCCAGATACCCAACTGCACAGGCTGGTCTTCACTGCAGAAACCTGAGTTGTACTTAAAAAGCTAGGTAGAAGTATGACTGCAGTAATACTTAACGCCAAGGGAACCACGTCATCTTTCCAAAAACGCCATAATGAGTGTTATGGGTTTGTGTGGCATGGGTTTTTTTTGGTAGTGGGGGAGGGGGCTGCAGAGGTGGCTTACCACTGTTTCGGATGACTCCAACACGGGAATTACAGAGATGTCAACAAGTAGGTAATTCTGGGAAACCCACATATCTGAAAACAAGGCTCTGCCTCAGCGCATATTCACCAAGAGTGCCAGGCTGCTTTCTTGTTCAGGAACATTGCTCCAAAACTGAATGGCTTCAGCATCGATAGCTGGATGTGTAAAACAAGGGCAAACATCTCAGACACAAACATCTGAATGTAGGAAATACACAGGCTTGTAGGACCCATACTAAAGGTACCAAATCTGAGATTTTTTAGAAGCTATCTAAATAATCAGAAGTATTGACCTCCCATTGCAAAGGCCATGTATTGTAGGTTGTTTGAAGGACTTAATTCCTGCTAACTCTTGGAAATTCCTTACAGGGGAAGGTGGGTATATGCTCACCACAAACGTATCACTGGCACACAAGAATTTCTGAAGTTTCAGGTCTTAAGAGGCCTTGGACTTGCCCTTTCTCACTTAGAATTGTAGCCTGGTAGCTCAGCCACGCACATAAAAGACCTCAAGCTTTAACATTAGTTTGCTATACTAGACCTCAAGTCTTGTCAGGCCTTGAACTTACCTTGGCTTAATTACAGCCATCTCTACAAAATCAGTTAAGATGCATCACCTGCAACTTACCATAGGATTAGACACATATTGTCTAGCTTGTCCTAGCTGCAGCAGCCAAACTGTCTAACAGCCAGTATCTGCTCTTCTCCCATGGTTTTGAGTTGGGGTTTTTTTGTGCTATTGCTGTGAGAGACTGAAGGAGTTAATGTCTCAAACATTGTGGTGAGGCAAGTTGTGCTTGACAACTAACTCTGCATAACTAGGAACTCTGCCTAGCAAGGAACCATAGGTGAAAAGAAGCCCATCAGCGCCCATCAGCAACAGGAGGGGAAGGGATGTGCTGGAGGGTGCACAGCTCCCTCTTCTGTTGTGTTCTTCTGATATGCTGAACAGGGCAGCTCACCATGTATGGCAACAGGGAAGGGGAAGTTACTCCCCAAACGACCCCCGAGCCCACAGCCCAGAGGCTACCTAATTAGCCTAATGAGTTCGAGTGCCCACCCACTGGAGGGGCAAGGGTGATAAAAGGACACAATCTGAAGCCCCATGTGCGCAAGCCCACCAGAACCGGACCCCTCAGCTGACTGCACCCCCCAGCTGACTGAACCAATACTGGACCCAGGACCAGTGAAATCTTTCTCTTCTCTCTCTCTTTCCCTTTTCCTTTTATGTAATCCCTACACCTCATCCCTTTAGACACACACCATTGACCAAGTCTGGGACTAGGAGTGGATTCAGCTGCCCCTAGCCTCCACACTGAGGAGTCTAGAAAGCAAGGGCGTCCACCCTGAACCTCAACAGGAGGGTTCCCCTTATTGTCTTCCCTGAACTGCTTCCCAAATAAGCAAGGCCTGTAGTCCATGTTTGGTGATGTGTGGTTAGCACATGCTTCACAGTTTACTGGCATAGCTTCATGCCAATTTTTGTTGTGAGCACACCAATTTTGGTGCTGAGTATGCCAATTCTTGCTGTGAGCAAATAAAAATTGAGTTTTGTGAGTTAAAGGATTCCTGGTGTCATTTCACCTTAATCCTGACCTGGGAATCAGCAAACCTGAGTCACTGTCCTGAGAAACTGGGACATGACAATTGCCTAACTCCTTTACCTTAAGTTTTGTTTAGCTTGTGCAGTTGTGTTGTTCCCCTTTCCTAATAAATCATGTCGTATACAAAGAAACAGCAAACCTGAGTAATCATGGTATAACTAACCCTGTGGACCCACAGGAGAGGATCAATAATAACGTATTAGCAAGTGTGGGCTTAAAACATACAAAGATCATCTTAAATGTACCCAAGGACAAGAAAGAAGAAATTGCATGCTACCAACATAGCATTTTTCCCGGCAAAGAACAGGGGATGCCAATGAGTCATGCACAGGAAAGGCTAAGGCAAGGTTTCGACAAAGTACAAAGTGCTAGAGGTAAGGAATTGTACTTTTTAGGATAAACTTTTTACTCTTTTCCTTTTCTTACGTTAGAGGAGCCAACTCAGAAGCAAAGCTGTGCCCACAGATTAAGCCAGGACGCGTCCAGGGTCTTAGGCTCCGAGCAAACATGTGCCTTTGGGTTAACAGAGGGACTGGCAGCAGTACTGTTCCCATGTAGACAGCCCCCGGCACCCTTTATAATGCTTTTCTCCCAGCCATGTGCACCTTCCCCAAGCTCTCCTATACCAGCTTCAGGAAACTTTCATTCATAAGACTCAAGCCATTTCTGAGAGAAGGGCAGAAGAAAAATGCTTGGTTTTGCTCATGTTGAACTCCAGCAACTTCCTGGGAGAAAGTGCAGGGGTGGGTTTGGCAGGAGGTCACACATGGGAGCAGCAGGTGGATCTGTGCCTTCTCCTGTACATTGTCCAGTGAGGATCATTAAAAATGATGCAGCCTTTGTCTAGTTAAGGGATGCAAAAGTCCCCCAATGTTCTGCAGACCTGGAGCTTAATTTCACATTCCTGGATAAGTGCATGGTCTTTTACAATCTCCTTCCTTGTTTGCTTCTGCATAAATAACAAATACTTGTGCTAGAAAAAATGCCTTTGGGAAATCCATTTGCATTTCAGTCTATCTATGGAAAAGAATAGGAAATATTAAATGCCATCATGGATAACAGCAATAGATCTTTCAGCCTATGCTAATCTTCTAGCAGATGTTGATCTTCCAGCATCAGGAGTCATTTTCTAATACTATTTGCATAGCGCTGAAATTAAAGAACTGCATTTATCATTTCTTAGTTGAAGCAGACACATTACACTTGACAGCAACAGAATTAGAAATTGAAGCTAGCTCATCTAATTTTATTTACCGTACGCAAGATGCTTGATCATATTAAAGATGCAGTTTCCAACCATTCCTCCAGGTAAAACTCAAACTTCGCTTTTATGGTCTCATTGGTATCAACTCTTTGTGAACTGCTGTCACAATAGGCTGAATTTTATACCTTCCTGAATGAGGGTAAATAAATGCAGACCAAATTTTTTTTGAAGCTGCTGGCATCTTTCTTCAGACAGGATAATTCCCAGGGCAGAACTTAATTCAGCACCTCAGTTTAAGTATTTACCATGCTGACCAGATGGATTTTGAGGCTTTCATGGTGGGGCATAGGAATACCGGTGAGAGATCAGTCTTTCCTATGAGAGTGTGTGTTGAGGATGCCACCCCTGAGACTACTACTTGACAGTGCAGGCAGGCATCCTTTGCAGGCTGTCAACATCACTTAGCATTTTTGAGCTTCATAATGAAACTGACAGGACCTAACTAGCAGGGATCAGGAGAGGAGCAGACCCAGTGGAAGCACAGAGCTCAAATACTAAACTAAGGAACACGCAGCACTTCCACAGAACATGACATTCCTACACTTACAAGCACCAAGTACAACCAGGTCTCCCGATTTCCCCATTTTGAGGCACTTCCATTCTACTTTCTATCTAAGTTGTTCCACAAACACAATACTCCTCTTTCCAAAGCCAGCAAGGTTTAGGCTGGTACTCAAAATTCACAGCTGTGTATTTTAGTTTGTTTCATACAGTAGAAAAACAGATTTAGCAGTTGCAATCTCAAACCTTTCAAGAGGCTTATCATTTAAATTAGCTTCCTCAGCATGTTGGATAAGCTGTCCCTTCAAGTTTCATCTGGCACACTAGAAGTCTGCTGAATGCATTGCGTATTGTTTGGCAGGGAAGCAGCACACTGACAATACCATTGTTACATATATTTTGACAAAAAAAATCACATATGATTATATAAAAGGTTGGTTTTAAAATCTTAGGAATATAGAGTTATAGTGTGACTATAGTAGTTAAAGAACTTAAAGAATGTGTAGTACTGTACTGTAAGTCTTAGCTGATTAGAAGCCAAGAAGATTTGCTTCTTGGAAACCCCTTACCTTTCCCATTTTGATTTAGATACCAAGGATTATCTTGACAGTGTTACTGAGATAGTGTAACTGGAGACCAATCACTGAAAAGGTTAGATTTCAAAAGAAAACATTTTTATGCTAACTAATATAGATAATGATGAAAATTAATGGGAGTTGAGAAAAGTTAGATGAAGCAACTTGTAGTTACCTGCCAAGGACCAAACACCTGCCAAGGACCAAACTGCGCAGAATCACATAGAGAAGGTCAAGAAGCGGACAAGTGAGGAAGACTATGAAAGACCACCAGAGACCTTCAATGCGCATGTGTAAAGGACATTTGCATATGCTAATGACTTCACAGAAATCTAATGAATATGCATGATATTTCCCAGAAACATAATGAATATGTATAGCAGATGTGTATTTAACCTGTACAATTAGACTAAACAGGTGCACACGATAGGTGGAGCGATCCCCCGTGTGCCCAGCGCTGCAATAAAGGAGTGCCTGCTTCTTAACTTCTCATTGCTGTTAAGGAGTTTTATTCCGGATTTCGGCAACACCATCTCCTCAGAGTACAACTTGCAGAGTGCTTCTGCTGTCTTGTTGGTCACCAGAACCATGCACAAGGAAGCAAGCAGTAAAGTTCACCAACTGATAACAGCCAAGTGAGGCCTTACTAAACGTGAGCCCCTAAACATTCACACAAAGATAACTACTTAATTCTTGGATCTGCCAGCAGCATTACACACCAGAGAACTTCACAGCCATTATTTTGTGCATGCCCAGACCTTTGATGATGAGCTGAAGCCACTTCAGGAGAACACCCAGCAATGTTTTACAGATTACAGGAGATGAAGAATCCCTTACAGTTAGTACTAAAAGGGATCCTTCCAGTTCAAGTCCTCACCTACTTACATGCTCCATTTTCCCTTCCTCAGTGCTTTTTTCTCAGTTCTGCTATAGAACAGAAGTCCTCCTGTCACCCTCACAACAGAGGCAGTGCTGAGGCAGGGCAAGACATATCCTCTTCAGCACTGAATCATCTGGATCAGGTGTGTCTACAGTGCAGACTTGGAAGGCTTTGGCTTGGATTCCTACAGGCTGCTCTGCACACCACAGTACACACCGTGTTCTGCACAGTGTTTCTGCAGCCTTTTTTTAATCCCCCATTCATTCTTGCCATTGTTTGCTCTGCTTGATATTGAACTTAAGGCCATGCTATTTCTTTGTAACACATTCTGTCTACCTGGTGTAATTACTTACTGATGCCTGCCAGCTTGACACTGCAGGATTTCCATCTGCTGCTGACCATACTCCCAACTCATTCTTTCTAAATACATGGCAGTGTAGCCAGAGGTTTTGTATATGGCAAAGAAAAATGCAACAGACTAACATTATCCTTCTTTGCTGCAGCAGTAACAGGACTGGAAGTAGGTATCAATACATTTTTCAGCAGCTTTGCACGTTAAGAGTAAACAGACTGATAGAAAAACTAGCAGCATGTTCTGTATGGGATACCGGGAGAAAGATTATTAGGTGAGAAAATGCTAGAAGACCTATCTTAAGTTCTTAGAAACCCATCAGTCTATTCAAAGTAGCAAGCAGAATAGAAAAAACTTGACCAATGGTAATGGTCTTTCCCTAACAGAACTTTGCTTTGCTTGCTTCTCAGCTTGCTAATGCTTCTCTTGCCTGCGCCATGCTTATTCCACCCATCCTCCTCTGGTCATGCCCATCCATTCTCCCATATCCTCCCTGTTTTCCACCCTTCTCCTTGGGTAGTAATCCTACACTACTATGCTTTTATTTTTTTAAAGACACTTTCTCAATGTCACCAAGTGGCTTGTTCCCAGCTACAAAAGACCTCGCTTCCCCCACTCTTGTTTGAGAGCACGGAGTCAAAAGATGCTTCTGAGCACTTTGTTAGTACTGTCCCAGGTGCGACTTCCCAGATCTGCACTCCTTCATCACCATATGTCCCATTCCCTCACCTCCCTACAGGCTGCTCATTCCTTCTTCCTGCCTCAGACTTGTCCACTTGTTCCTGCTCTCCTTCCCTTTGATTACTGTCATGCACCTGTGCAAGAGCTTCCCCTTGGGGAACAGGATGGCATTGCATTGCACCAGGTCCTGTGCAAGAACCCCTTACAGCCCAATACAGGCAGCAGTCTAAGAAATTTAGCTCCCAAACCACAATGCACACTGCAGGGACTCCTCTCCAGCTGGAGAAACACTTCTGAAGAGACACTTAGTTTCAAAGAGGTTTAGTCAACCTCAACATACTGATGAGAAGCATTTCTCTAATGCTCGCATATTGTTCTGAAATAGCAGTTGAAATGCTTTGGGTATTCAGGTCATTTCTCCCTTGCTGAAGAAAGAAACATGCAAAGTCATTTTGTTTGTTTTAATTGATCACTGGTTAAGTTGTAATACATTTCAAAGCAAAATATTCTGTTCAAGGACATTGTGCCAAACATTGTATCTACTTTTAAACAAAGCTTAATTTAACTATATTACCTTTAGATACATATAGGTTTAATTTTCATTTCACTAGTAGCAAAATTACTCAGTACAGCATTTCCTGAAAGATGGCAAAAAATTAGACTTGAATATTTATCTGTTCTGCTGTTCCACACACCCCAAACCAGAAGAATCACAGGTATAGAAAGTACAATCACAACTACAGATAAAAAAAACATAAGGACCTCAGAACAAGCTAAGTCCTTATCAGAGATGACAATTGCTTCTAGAAGTCAACACTGCAAATATACAGTACATTCCACTAAAGTTTCAAGAGTTCTCACAATGCCTCTTAATCCTCTTTTGGTAATAAAAGCTTTTATGACAACACCTATCCTTCATAAGAATGACTGAATTTGTATTTTTGGAGCATATGTTGGAAGTTTAACGCAGTCTAAACTGCAGCCTACAATAAGCTCACCCTAACAGAGAGCAAGCAAGCACTGCACGATTCATCAAGATCAGAACCACAGCTCAGCTGAGTCACCCTTTACTCCCAGTCAGTGGGCATCTGGCAGCTAGCTACTCTGCACCAGGGTCAGACTCAAGGGGTGACAAATAACATGCTCCTTCTACAGCTTTCACAGGTCAATCACCTGCTCTTGACAGAAAATGTCAACTGACCCAAAGCACAGGCAACTGTAGAAGACAATTTAAACTTATTTACAAAGCATTCTTTACACTGCAATTGTTAGACAATTAAGGACACAGCTAAGGAGCAACAAGGTTTCCACATTTATGCTACCCCTGAAATAATCCTGTGAGCAGCAGAGAATGCAGTGGCCAATGACTACTGCAAACTTTCTGCCGCTGCTGGGGAAAGCGCAGTCCGGCCTTGGGAGGTGGAACAGTGCACGTAAACCAGCAGCCCCAAAGGGCTGCCAAGATTTCAGTTATGCTCAAGCTCTGCTTTGGGTTGTGCAAAATAGTAATCCTGTGCATGCAGCTGTAAGAAAGTCTACATTCAGGAAGAAACCATTAGTCTGTGCTTGGCAAGACAACATTGGAGGAACTTCCTGGAATTAGCAAGAAAATGGAGGTAAACAAGGCATTTTTCACGAGCACTAGTTACCCTCACAGGTACAATGCCAAGGACTTTGCCACTGTTCCAAGGAAATGTACTTCATCAGCACTGTTGTAGGTTCTCCATTCTGCACTTGCTGAAAGAAGCTACCATTGATTATCAAACTATCTGAACTTTACCCAAGTAACAACGCAGAGGAAATTTTCCTCTGAGGCTTGATGTCTGGGGATCACTACCCACTGACAATATTGAGCATAACTCCATGATTTAATATGAATATAAGTGCTTAACTGCTCATTTTCTTTCTCTTCCCTGCTGTTAAGTTCAAGGAAATCTGACAGCACTAGGAAACACTAAACAGGCATGCCCAAGGTTAAAGACACCAACTGATTTCCTCCAACGTGGTCAAAACACATCACTTCTTCATTTGGCAGGTTCTAGCCACACAAATTATTAACGTCAATTCTTCTTCACAGACCTCTGTTTTAAAAGTTAAGTTGCCCGACCCTCCAGATCTAACAGCAATGTAACATAAGCAACTTAATTCAGAAATAACTAGTAGAAACCTGCCCTACCATTTTATAAGGCCTACTTTATAGCAACTTCTGAAAAAAAACCCAAGCACTTGGAACTGCCACTTGCGTATAGCCAGTCAGCAGCACTTCTAAAAGGGCTGGAAAAGCAGGCTACAAACCAGGTTCTACTAGTCTAGACCTGGTTTTAGCAGAGGTATGTAGGAATAGGTCATCAAAGAGAGAACTGGAAAACAACATTTGAGATGTAGGTTAGAATCTGGATGTTCTTCTCTACTCTTGCAATAACCATGTGAAACTACTCACTAAAGAACTGGATCATGGTAGGCTGCAAAGAAGGCATGGTATTAGTCAGTTGCCATTAACAGACAAAGGAACTGCAAACCTGGGCCAAAAGGCACAGTGACTTGCTGCAAGAATCAAGGAGATGCTTCACAATAGAACTTCAGCTGCCACGTGTGAAGTCTGGTACACACATCAACCTACTGGCAACTCAACCTCAAGCTTTTCAGTCAGCAGAAGCAGATATAAAGTCTAGCTTTCAGGGCATGATTTCACTTCAACACTTCAAAATTTAGCTGTGCAATGAATAGTAAGGATGAATGGAAAATATACATTTTAAGCCCAGAGAGAATTCACAGTATCTAATCAAGTCTCAGCTTAATCAACTTTTCTGTAGCCTATTCTAAAAAGCTTTTCAGCTTGTGGACATTAAGAATACAGCTACAGTGAAATTTGTGTGTAACAGTTTGAGGGCAGTTCTATCCCATACAGCAGACAACCAATTAACAATGAAGTACAGAGCATAAGAAAGGTTGAAAAGCCCTTAATCCCAGTTTTTTAGCATTTTTAATGACTGTTAAGATTAATTCAAACAGAACTTCTGGACTTTTTCTTCTAAATGACCCTCTCCTTTACAAGCAACATTAAGACTCAATGTATGTTTATATAAAACTTACCATAACTTCCCTCTTCCCTGATTCCTGTAATTAAAAAAATTAATATATAAGCCTTACACTATGAAACGCCTTTAGTGGTCCTCATGCTGCTTTGTCTTCTAAAGAAAACAAAACTTCAGTTTACTATGTTCATCACTTGAATTTCTGAAGTTTGTTTACCGGGCCTTACTGAAATCCAACTTTTTGCACATTTTTGTATGCAACACAGCTAAATGACAGTTACACACACAAAAAAAAACCCAAATAGTTTCATTGTCAAGATTTAAGCCTTTACCAAACTGAGCCTCTCCCAGATTCTTAGCACCAAAATTCAACTACATAGAAAGGAGCAGGATAGAGGAATCAGCCAGTTCCCTCACTGAGGAGCAGAGCTGATTAAGCCATAAAGTAAGTTGAGGGGTGCCATTAACTTGACTGAAGTTTCAGTAATTATCAATGGCTCTTGAAGGAATCCACAGTCAAACTTCACTGTTTTCCATAACTTTCAAAAGGGGTTCCACATAGAACACTTGCACTCATGTTTCCTGCTCACTTAAAATCACATCTAAGGTTCTTCTCCACTGTTAAAGAAGCCTTTGCAAACAAGAGTAGAGAAATAAAAACAGAGACATGTAGGCATCATCGAGAAAAAGCTACCAAACATACAAAGCAGATGAAGATACATTACTCCCTGTTTTCAGTTTTAATTTTTTATATACATATTTCAAGAAAGGAGCAATCAAAAATACAGGCAACTTAATTTTGAGGGACACATGTGCTGAACGGAACATAGGTTTTTAAAGTAGTCCTTCCTTACTAAAAGCAGCTCCCTCAGAAATGCTTTCTCTCTCAGCTGTGTATAGGACTGCAGTCAATCACAGTCATTATATACCTGTGTAAGTCTTTTTAAACCTATTACTAGATATCATTTACCCTAAAACTGTAAAAAGCCATGCAGGTCTCCAACAAACCTATCCTACCAGCACAAGCCTTTAATTTCCATGGATGCAGACCATGCACACAAAGAATTAGTGAAGTGTCCCAAAGAAAAAAAAAAGTTAGCTCTTACTCTAAATCAGACAGCAAGTTACCTGTTTTTATGAAGAAATCTACTCCGATTTAAGACTGCTTCAAAGCATTAACTGAAATACAACTGCAGCTATGAATAAACTAAAGTTGCCAGGGGAGGGGAACTTCAATCCATCCCACTCCTTCCAGTTCGATGCCAGTGCCAGCAAGAGATGCCCAGAGCCTGGAGAGGGATCACAGGTCAGCAGCAGGGCACCTGAAGGGCAGCACAAAGGAATTCCAGCCAGTAAGTCAACTTCAGTGGGTGCCCAACTTAAATGCCTCTATGCAAACACACATACAATGGGGAACCAACAAGGAGTTAAAAGAGACATATACATGCCTGCAGGGCTATGATCTTATTGGCATCACAGAGACATGGTGGGATGGCTCCTATGACTGGAGTATTGAAATGGAAGGATACAGGCTCTTTAGGAAGGACAGGCAGGGGACATGAGGAGGGGATGTCACTATTTCAATGACCAGCTGGAGTGCATGGAGCTGAGACATATGCACCTGCTCAAGCAGGTCCAGAGGAGGGCCACAAAGATGATCAGGGGCTGCAGCACCTCTCCTATGAGGACAGGCTGAGACAGTAGAGGTTGTTCAGCCAGGAGAAAAGAAGGCTCCAGGAAGACCTGATAGTGGCCTTCCATTACCTAAAGTGGGCCTACAGGAAAGATGGGGAGGGACTCTTTAACAGTGACTGTAGTGATAAGGACAAGGGGTAACTGTTTTAAACTGAAAGAGGGTAGATTTAGATTAGATATTAAGAAAGAATCCTTTACTGTGAAGGTGGTGAGACATTGGGAACAGGTTGCCCAGAGAATTTGTGGATGCCCCATCCCTGGAAGTGTTCAAGGCCAGGCTGGATGGGGCTTTGAGCAACCTGGTCTAATGGAAGGTGTCCCTGCCTATGGCAGGGGTGTTGGAATTACGTGATCTTAAAGGTTTGGTCTATGATTCTATTAATAATATATAACCTTCCTGATCCATATCCGATCCTGGCTTCCATCTTAAAAAAAAAAAATATCACAGTAGATGAATATATCTGAAGATACATACACAAAACCTTTTATGAAAGGTTAACAATTAATTGTGTTAGGTCTGAGCTTAGAGACTACAAATTGCAACTTGTGTTCACAAGTCTCAAACCCTCAGCTCTCAGGCTGGCATGGCAGTGGAAAACCTCATCCACCACACTGTTCAGGTGCCATCAGAATCTCATGTTTTCTGTTCAGATACTGCTGAACAGAACAGATCTAGCAGCTGAACAGCCACCTCTGATCTAGCAGCTGAACAGCCACCTCTGATAATGGTACAGCTTCCCCCTCAGTTAAGTGTGCAAAATGTATAAAACAGCAAGATGATCAAAATATCCCCTTGAATGCCCACCTGTACTGTTTCAAAAGACTGCTGCTGAAGCCTTAATACCACAACATTATTTTCCAACGTTTTCAAACTTGATATGAAAACTGCATTTTGTTATTACAGAGAGTATAACACTCATTGGTCATTTGCATTCATTCACAAACTGCCTGCTGTACAGGGATGAGAAGACATGGCAAGTTTTGCTATCAAGTTTTGTCTCTATTCATCTTGCACTAGCCAGTGCATGGAAGGTAGATGACCAGAAATGCAACAGTCTACGAACACAGCCCATGTTTTCACATACACTGATGTCATGCATATCTCAAAAATACAAGAAGTTCAGACATGCAGTAAAATGTGTGAAAGCAATTTAAATACTCTCTAGATGATGAGTAATGTTGTATTTACTCAGACAAATCAGAGTAAAATGTTTTGTGCTTACACTTCAAGTTTCAGAATAACATTATTTCTATCAGAGCACCTGAAGTCCAATGGAAGGAATGTTCCACTGAAATCAGAAGCAATAGACACCATTTAAAGAACTAGGAAAACAAGCACTGGTCAGAGTACTGCCTTCCAAAGGTTCATAATAAATAACAAAACAGCAGGAATATGCAGACCTGAAAGTCAAGATTTGTTTCTAGATTCATGATATGTAAAAAACTAAAAATCAAGAACAACCCTGGCTGACTATCCCACATTTGGTGTCTTTTTGGCGAAACAACTGTTACTTTATTTTAAGGAACCCAGGTATTGTCTGAAAACATAATTTACAGAATGATTATCAGACTGATTACATAAAATACAGATGAAAATATACACCTTCAGGTTTGAAATAAGCCAAAGTCACTGCTGATAACTAAAGCACTTTGAATAAGGCGACAGGCACCAAACATCAAAATTGGATCACAAACCTACTGAAAGTAACAGACATATTGGGGAAGGTAGAGGTAAAGCAAAGATCAATGAAATTGGAATGATTTACAATTAATACTAGCATACCAGAAATCATGGAGCTTCATTGAAATTCTGTTTTACTGTATATAAAACTGAAAGAAAATCTTTACTCCCAGACTCTGATTTCTTGAACTACTGAGCAGCTGTTTTCTTAATGCATCTATGTAATGCTTTGTACTCTACATCTTAAAAAATACATCACAACATTTAAGTGCATGATTAGAAACTGTGCTAAAATCATGAAAAAGAGCTTCATAAATCATTGATGCAATAAAGTCACAACAATGCTCAGGTCCAGTTTTTGGAAGTAGTTCTGTAAAAGGTGAAGTTTTAGAAAAGGGACTTTGATCCCTGGTTTTCAAACTCTGACCATGCATCACTCAATTCCATGAAGATCATTTTGGCATACTGCTCATAAGGTTGTCCTGTGGCCTGAAAAGAAACAGAACATATTAGAAGCATAAAGATATCAGGAATTGTGTGACTTCAAGATCTCACCCCTTTCATATTTGCTATCTTATGTGTTATGGGTTTGTGTGGCGTGGTTTTCCTTGGTGGCAGGGGAGGGGGGCTGCAGAGGCAGCCCCTTTAAGAAGCTGCTGGAAAAGTCCCCAGCGCCAAAATGTCGGAACCGCCTCTAGGCGGGGGGGGACGGTGGTA
>VYZV01016351.1:42018-63427 GCA_013401275.1 Pandion haliaetus
TCCCGTGGGAGGGACCCCACGGTGGAGCAGGGAACGAGTGAGGAATCTTCCCCCTGAGGAAAGGAGCGGCAGAGACAATGTGTGGTGAGCTGACTCAACCCCCATCCCCTGTTCCCCTGCGCTGCCAGGGGGAGGAGGTAGAAAGCACTGGGAATGGAGCTGAGCCGGGAAGGCAGGAGGGGTGGGGGGAGGTGTTCTGAGGTTTGGTTTCCCTTCCTAATACCCTTGTGTGTTTTATTTGATTTGTAGTAAATTAAATTGATTTTGTTTCTTCCCAAGTTGAGCCTGTCTTTTGCCCGTGACCATAAGTGGGGAGTGATCCCTCCCAGTCCTTGTCTCGACCCACGAGCCTGCCTTTGTATTTTCTCCTCATCCCAACGTGGTCAGGCGCGGGGGTGGGGGGTGAGTGAGCAGCTTCGTGGTGCTTTGTTACCGACTGAGCTGAAACCACGACATTATGCAACAACTTTAGACTACTGTATGAATATAATTTTTCAGACACACAGCTCTCTCCAATCTTATCCAAAGTTTGCCACAAATATTTTAAACAAAGCCAAAGCCTTGGTTTCTTTACATTACTTCAAACTTTTACTGCAATTCATAAATAACTTAAACTTAGGTAAAAACAGTTTTCCAAGCTCTTCTTTTCATAACTAGTTTTAGTTAATACTAGTTAATGATGAAATCCAGTCATTTTTGGAATTGCTCCCTGACAGACCTTGCAGTAGTGTACAAGAATAAAATTTAAGCACTATTTAAGATGACTTCTTTTGGATAGGATTTCCTGGAGAGGAATCTGTTGGCGATTGTGAATGATGTTAAGATTCAACATTAATGATATAGCACTTCCTGTGCATTTGCCTCCATTCTCAAACAAAAGATACTATGCTCCTGATTCCCTGCTTATTTCACAGCAGCCCTGCCTCTGTGCTAAACGGATACCCATGGTTAGTAAAGATCCAGTCCCACAAGATGAGTCATTTTAACAGGTTCTTTCCAACACAAAAGGGAAGCCTGAGAGCCCTCTCCAGTATTCTTCCCCTTCTCCTGCTGGTTGGCTTTTGCCAGCTACAGTACTTCAAAGACATTTTTAGGGACTGCTTGAACTCAAAGTGGCAGAAAAAAAAAAACAAGGAAGAAGAAAATGCCTCAAAAAGACCTGTGCTCTGACACTGATGTGTTAAGGGGCTTACAGAAAGGCACTGAAAAACCACCACAAAGGTGGAGGAAGCCACATGGCCAAGAACAGCAAAGGATGGCAGGAAGAAAACAATGAACAATGTCTTGTTTCTCTGATATGGATACAAGATGACATAGGACTTAAAACTACTGCTCACTGAACCACCAGTGAAGGCAAGCCTGAAAATTCAAACCAGTTAGAAAGATAAGCATTGAATATATCTAAAACACAGCCTAGAGCAATGACTCAGAACAAGAAGCTACCTTCACACAGTGGGAGACTAACAGCCAGCAATAGAATGCATTAAATATTTTAAAAAGGCAACTGGAATGTCATATTCATCAAGTATTTTTCAATTGCTAATTTGTTTACTCTAGCAAAGTTTACATTTTCTAGTTCCCAGTAAAGTTGTTTAGTAAAGGAGGTTTGGCAGGTTTTTCCTCGAGTTTTGCTGTGGCAGCCTCTGAGTCTTCATACACTGGTGAATATTTCTAAAAGACATGAACTATCAGCTGGTAGAAATAAAGCAGTTTCCACTAATCAGCTTCCAACCTGCCAGCAGTCAGTCAGAACCCAGCATAAATTACTTTGGTGCTCAGTACAACCTTCATGGGATCTTCTGTTAACATTTACCTGTTTTCTGACAAGAAAAATCCTGTACTACCTGAATGCAGTCGGACACCAAATCCAGAAGACAGTGTAAGCAAAGCGAAGAGCATCTAGGGTGCTGATCAAGAAGCAAGGCTGCGGCATCTGTCAGTGACTAGCATGATGTGGTGAAAGCAGTTTGCATTCCTTCTAAATGAAAGATCAGAGGAACACACTCACCTTATCGGGATGAACCACAAGCACTGCTTTCCTGTAGTACTTCTTTACTTGTTCAGGAGTTACTAGATCTGCCATGCTGACTGGTTTCCACTTATTTTCCCCTTCCCAAAGAACTGTGTGAAGAGTGGATATTAATGCTCTGATATTTCTCTCCTTTCCTTCAATCCATTCAAGAATCTGGGAAGACCAGAATGAATAGAACTGAATGCATAACTGTAAGCATTCTCAGTCTAACTAGAGACATAACCTTCATTCTGTACAAGACTACAAGATTAAGACCCAAATACAGCTGTTTTGCTGCATTCACCCCTCAAGTCCAACTGTCTTACTGCATTCTTCTTTCTGGCACCCAGATCATTAGCCACACAAAAGTGGTATTTTGCATCTGCCACTATGGAGTAGCTCATTGTTATTAGTTTATGGCAGCAATTCAGCCACTGCAAGACAAATTACTGAGATAGTTACATATTACAAATCACTGTAAAATTACTAGCAAGAGAATTGACTCAAGTAATTAAAAACATGCGTTACAATTACACTAACTCCCCGTCAGGGCACAACATTAGTTTACTAAATTTCTTACTTTATTTGTACAAAAGTTTCAGATCACATATATTAATAGTTAATGCTTACTTAAGCAACCTGCAGGGGTGCACAAAGTAAAGTGTTCTTTCAGATATCCCCATGAAAGTTGATGAGAATAATCAGCCGTTTCACAGACTTTAACAGAAATATTCAAGCCACTGTGATATAGTGATACAGTGTCTTCACTGAACACTGCGTTATGCAATATGAAAATCTCTGCCCTCTATCAGCAATGAGTATGGTAAATGAAAATCTGTATTTATTTCCATTTATGGTGATTTGTGTTAAAAGGTACCCATGCAACTGTGTACACTCTCTTCAGGTAAGACACTTTATGAAAATGCATTTCAGCATCCCCCCAAAGTTCTTTCACAAACTTTTCTAAAGCACCATAAAGACTCCAAAACTGGAAGTATATTAATATGTCATGTTATGAATGAGTAATACATAAAAAATCTGAACAGCTGACCAGGTAACACCCCACAGACTAGTTCTATAGCCCATCTCCAGAACTGCATCTTTTAGTAATTTCCTAGGACATCAGTAGCACTTGTTAACTGGTAAATGCAAGCAAGCAGTCACCCTGAAGTCAACTATTCTCACCTGCCTGTTTTTTTAAAATGTAATTTTGTATTATCAGCCAAATCCATCTTTTTTAAGGAGACCTTTGCAAACACTAGAGATAAAGAACAACTCTGGCTTCAAGAAACAGACTCTGACAAAAAAACAGGTTCTTAAATTCTCTAAGCTTAGCTGAAAGAAAAAGGAACTTGTGTTCCATCCACACACTTTATGCTACTGTCACTGCTGCTTCATTTCCAACTGATCTTGTTCATGCTAATTAACTTCTATAGTCATATGACTTAAATACAGATAAAGTCTCATTCTGATTTATCAATTTGCTATGTCACTCGTATCCTTCTGCTCTTACCAGCAGTTCTAAGCATAAGCTCAGATTTTCACTTAAGTCAAAATCACTGTTAAACAAACCTTGAGTTTCAAGGGATCCATATCTTTAGACATTTCTTGTTTTCTCATCTCAGCAATGGTCTTTGGTCCTTTTTTATCAGATTTAGCTGAAAATCCTTGATTAGATAACAGATCCTCAAAGTCATTTTCTGACACTTTTGGCTTTTGACCTATGAAAGGAGGAAAAACATTAAATTAGAAGTTACATAGAATACATTAATGGGAGAAATAAACTGCACTTAGATACACCTGCACGACGTTTCTCACTACCATGATAAATATCCTTCAGTGGCTTGATAAATGCCATAAGATGAACAGAAGAATAGGATTAAAAGAGATTGACAAGCTTTCAGTCCAGCAGAACAGATAACCTCATGTGCGTACATGTGACTAAATACTTGCATGTTCTCTCTTTTTTCAAAAATGGAGTAGATTTGAGGGAGTACACATCCACCTATTCATGATTTTGGAAGAGTTTCCATTTTTCCATTGTAAAGTAATTCTATCTGCTGTACGGCAGTTTTTCAAGTGACCACATACTCAATACTCTAATCAAAAGTATGTGGTCCACACTTAAATAGCTTGAAACTTATGCAGAATAATGAAGGGATAACATATAAACATGAGTAGTCATTACAGAACCAACAAATTTTAGAGGCCTGTAGAATAACTGAATTCTGAAGAGGCCTCCAGATACCATCTAGTCCAATCCCCACTCAGAACAAAGACAACTAGTAAATTTCTCAGGTCCTTGTCCAGTTGAGGTCCACCTGTTTTCAGGGATGACAAATCACAACATCCCCTGCTCTGTTTCAGCATTTCATCATGATAATTGATTTCCCGCCCCCCACGCCCTGTTCTCCAATCAGACTTTCCTGTGCTGCAACTTACGCCACTGCCTCTCTATCCTGTCACCTCTTTCTGGGAAGAGATCAACAGAATAATTTCAACTTACAGAAGTACCTGCTGTTCACTTATATGCCAGTTAAAGGGAGGCATAATCCTAATAACACACAAGGAAAATAAAATTTTTGAAGAAGGTTAATGTAGAAGCGGCCATGCCCATCCCTATACCTCTAGGTTTTCCTATTCAGTTGGAACATCTTAACAGACTGGTTCCAAGAGTGATTCCAACTGCTCCCATCCCTGTTTGAAACCAGAATTTCCAGTAAGTTTAACCTCAGTCTTTCAGAATAACTACTATTCTTCAGCTAGGAAAAACGTTGCATCCTTTTACCTGTGTATCACCAGTGGACTAGCATGAAGCAACGTTATCGACCATCTCTCCCTGGATAGTTCAAATTTACCTTTCTAACCCAGTGACAAAAAAACAGTACCCATGTGGGAGAGTGTATGTAGCCTTGAGACTTTATGCTCAGACTTGCAAATATCTGGCCCAAGGTCAGCTTGTCTCTGTGATATTCCAGTGTAGCTTTGCAAAAGCAGGACACCAGATTTGCCAAGCTCTTTTCTGATTTCTACTAGACACAACCTAAACGTAAATAAAAAGATTAAAGTGCAAGAGTTTCTGCAGTTAACAGCACATCTGACTAACTTAACACAGGCCATTGTAAGTAATGCCTTCAGAAAACTTACCAAAGCTTGGGGTTCTGACTCCTCTTTCTTCTCGTCCTCCAATAACACTGAAGTTTACTGTGTAATTTGGTTTAGCTGCTGTGCTGGATTTAGTCTGGGACTGCCATGAAGTACTTTGTGGTTTTGTGGATTTCTGCCACGGATTTCCCAACTTCTGAGATGGAGAAGTCTTCTGACCAAAGCCACTACTCGAGAGCCCACCACCAGAGGAACCTAACAATAAATACTAAATTAGCAGTTCAGCTTGGTACCTGTCACCTGTTTAATACAAAGTCAGACAGTTTGGTCTTGACATCTAACCACATAGTTTACAGTGATACTACTATACAAGAGAAAGTCTGTGTAAAATGAAGTCCCATAAACAAGTAACTTGGATGGCAGGAGTTAAAGCCATTGCTGAAAGTCTTCCAGTCTCTTACAACTCTAATGCTCAACTGTCAGTTTTAGCAGAAGCGTTCACTCTTGTCTCATCAGCCAGGCATGTGTAAGGCCAGAAGATAATTTGGCAGTGACCGTAGTTCTGCCTCCCAATTCATTACACTTCAATGTCTGTTAATATGCAGAGGACACTGAAAAACTAATTATATGATCAAGAAAATGTAATATATTGAGAATGTTTTCAAATTAATTCTTTCAAAGTCTTCAGTGATTTCTTGCACTAGTGTTTAAGAAAGATGAGAAGATTGTTCTACAGCAGCATTAGCAGGGAATGTTGCACAGGAGTAAAAAAAAGCACTGAACGCTGCAGGAGATACTGTTGTAATCACCCTGGTGTGATCTATAGGCTTCTATCAACACAATATTCACTCTACTTTTAGTATCCCATTTCCCTTCATTAAACAAATGTAAGTAACACTGCTTAGCAGCTTCACCCGATACTTTGGGATACAGGGCCTTTTCTCCACTCTGCAGTACTCACTGTAAACAAATTGAGCAGAAAAAAGTTCCAACCTTTTAAATTCATTATTCAGCTTCTTGCCTCACTGATGAGAATAAACGTGAGGGGGTTTTTTATTATTATTCTAAACAAAGCCACCATTAAATTGCCCTTGATTGACTTCCTTTGGGAAGATTCCTAGAAACTCAGTTCCCTTGACAAGTTGCATACACCTGGCATATATCCACAGGGAGAAAAAATAGCATGGTAACTCAGTTTAGATGCATCTAGATTTTTTGGAAGAGAAACATTTTATACCACACTTACGGCATCCTAAAACAGATTAAGACCTCTTCATGTTGGAAGCATTCCCTAAAAATGATGGAACATGAATTTAAGACTAGTGGTCAAATATGGTCCCACACCTGAAGCCAGCCAGGAAGTGTAATATGAATGCAATACTGACACTTCAAAACCTGAAATCTTTATCACTTGGGCTTGAATGACAAACTCATGATCCCATCTCATTATTTCTTGGAGGAAGGTGAATTAGTATTTGCATCTCCACACACACTATTAATCAGCTGCTGCTGATCAGAACCTAACTTTCAACTCAAACATACCCCAAGCCAGTTTAAACTTATTTGTTCTTGTTTCTATTCTTCCCTCCTTTTATTCATCCTAAAACTATAGAAAAAACAACCAAGCTTGNGCTTCTACTCATAGTTATAACAGCTTACACAAGAGTATGTCTCCCCAGGGCCATGTACAACATACCATACTATACCTCTAAATTACCACACCTGATAAAACCTAGTATTGCAGTACGAGACCTGATAAAATCTAGGATTGCACTGTTTTTTCATGAAAACACCTAATTGCATAGTCAACTCAGTCTTCAGTCATTTCCAACCTGTGAAATTTACAGAAAAAAATCCCTGTTACTAGTCAGAGTACATGACCTTACACATTGAGAAATAATCTCATTGTCCTACTCTTTCAAAGCATTCTACATTCATTATTTCAGTCTTCAAGGCCAACCAATTCTTCCTGTAGGACAAGCCAATACCTCACTATGAGCAGCAACTTTTTAACAGCACATTTGTACTTTCTGGTACAAAATCATTCTTAGAAATGAAGAGTGAGAACACCAACTGCCACAGAACACTACTGGTATCCTACCAATAGCCTAATACATTATTACTACTGTTTCTTTTCTGCTTACATAGCATTCCCAATTAAGTAGCCTTCACTGTCATAACCCTTCTTCCAGAATAATGACTTGTATGTGAAGGCCAAAAAACTCTTGTGAAAAATACAACACCGACTCTAAACTCCAGTTCTACAACTCCCCGACAATTCAGTTCAAGCCTGAGAAGGTTAACTGGCACAGTGGCATCTGGCTACTTTTTAATGCAGTCAATTTTCCTATTGAAAGTTACCTGAAAGACTAATGAATTGATCTAAATCCTGCTAAAATCAGTACAATTTCTTCCACTGGTTCAGTGTGTGCTATACATAAATCTCCAAGTGATTTTTTTACTGTCACACTATCTATAGATTTAACAAGTCCATATCAATCTGAATTATTAAACTGGAAAATTTTTGTAAATTGTTTACTGCAGAGCAGCCTTATTGGTACTGCTTCAACACTAGAATTTTGCAAGTAATTATCCACAGGCAACATAAAGAAGCCAAACATTGTATGTTACCTTGTGTTTATATAAGATAATTCCACCAAGAGGGCACTCAATTCAATACACAATGCTAACTGCCAAGGTAACAGGATAAAACATCTGTCAGCTCCAAGCTCAGGGAAAAAATACATTTCTACAACTCAGCAACTCAACAACTACAGGCTGTTCCAAATAATTCCTTGGACTCATGGCAGCTAGTCACATTTAACAGCTACAAATCAGCCATTTGCTATGGCAGTGTGGTCCCGAAATGCAAGGACCTCAGCTCTTTTTATTGCCCTTTGTTTTTCTGCTGTTTGAGAAGGCTGCAGGGCTAATTCCTGAGTTTGGGGTGAATATAACATCCTGGGACAAATGTTACTCTGCAATGTGTCTCATCTTGCATAACTTCCTGTAGACACCACTGCAAACTGACAAACATTCATAATGATCATGGTATTGGTGTACAAGTATGGGCTTGATTTGTGCTCATCTTACAAACATGACAGATTTGAGTAGCAGAGCCTACTGAAGGCCTACTGAATTCAAAGGAAAGTACTGACTTAAAAGGACAACTGTCACTTTGGATCTAACAATTTAATCCAGCTTTCATTTTATATTCTTCACAGCACAGTATCAATGCTAGATAAGAAACCTCATGCTCAGTTACTGAATCACAACCCTCTGGTTTCTCTTACCTTCTCAACTAGATTCTCAAGCATTAAGTATTTATACTGTTTCTAAATCACAGCTGTGGTTATCTTCTGAATATTATTCTGGATCTTTCACAGAGTCTCTGTAAAGACTTAATCTTTTATTGTTACTTGTCTGTTCTCAGCAACTGCCTAAAGCTGGTTGTTAACAATTAAAAGGAAACACTTTCATTTATATAAGCTATCAGTTACATTTATTGGTGCACGAAGCAAATCAAACCATAGAGGCATTAAGTATAGGCTCTTAAAAGTAAGATCTTACCTGGAAGACCAGATCCAAGATTAGCAAGATCAGCAAAAGGATCAAAGTTCTGACATTTAGCCTGGCTGAAAGACAGGCCTGAAGACACACTGGACTGGCTCCCTGTGGTAAAAGCTTGACCTGTATAACAAGAAAACGTTATCATGTACTTGGTGTATTTGGAAATTGAGAGAATGAATAAAAGAACTATTTCCACAACACCTCATGTAAACTTCCCCAGCATTCTGCTCCATGACATTTTCACCTCGACAAGAATCACCATTACTATAGACAACTGAAACTATTTGGCTCCTCTGCCTTGAACTTATTCTGAAAAACTACACAAGTGCCTTACTAAAAGGGTATTTAAGCATGAGAGCATGGAGTCCTTTAAGCAACAAAGCAAAAATGCATGAAGCCATGTTCAGCAGTTTCAGGTGATTAAACTGACTAGGTCTGGAGTATTCCTTATTCCCTCTAGTAGAAGAATTTCATTTCGTAATACCTTCAAAAAGAGGCTTTAACTGTGGTGACGCTACATTGCTGGTTGCTGAGGAATCTGCCCAAGAATCCCATCCACCTAGGAGATCTGGGTGGCTTGTAGAAGATGGTATTTTAGGTGGCTCTGGTGTCAGATTCCCTATAGAAGAAAAAAAAAACCCCAAATCTTTTGATTATTCTTTTAAGGAAACCATCACAATAATGGATATTTTGCCAATACCGACAGAACATTGCCAGCTACAATGCCCAACTACATGGCTTGCTTAAATTTCTCCATAACACAGTCATCCAGCCTTAACCAGGACTCAGAAGGGCTTTACCACTGGAATTCCTTCATTTGTATTTGACACATCCCATGCACTTCATGGAGAAGATACTTTCATGCACAGGCAATGCCATGAATTTAACAGCTTAAGTCTCCTGGGCAAAAGGACTAGCTAAGGGATGGCTTCAGGGCACACTGCTGTTCGTGACAACACAGCAGGTAACCAAAAAGCAGCAGTGTTTCATGAAAAGGTGCTCCATATCACTCAGCAATATGGGTGCTACACAGGTGGAGCCAGGTCACTTCAAACTGCAGGTTTGCCTACCCCAGGCCTCATGTGACAAAGCGAGTTGGAGTTCTTGACAAACTAACAGCCCTTTTAGGTTCAATACATGACCAAATGCATGCAATTAAAGAGCAGGATACAGGAAGCAGGTCTCTTCTAGTGATTCTCAATCTTTTCCCAGCTCCATGGATAAAAGCTGCTTTTTTAAGTGCAAAGCAAAACCACCATGCCAGTTGAAAACAGACAATGAAACAGTCACATTCATAAGGATGCAAGGGTGCCTCCACTAACTTCTAGAAAGTGCCACATCCAAAATAAGGTTATAACTGCGACCCCTGATGCTTGCAAATGATTCCCCTCTTTCCCACTCACACACAGGATGAGGTGAGCCATCCTCAGAATGAGAGGTCCTAGGTATGGAACACTCAAAGCTGCATGCCAGCTGAGCATTCCCTTTGAGCACAGCTTGTGGAGACAGTGAAGCAGGACAGCTTTTGAATGTAACCACCTCTTCGATGCTATGACAACAGTCTGTGCTACAGAGAGAGGTGGTATTTCAGCAAAACCAGTATGTTTACTGGTACACTAAAACATTTCAAAGACCTAGAATTTGGAAAGCTAACCCAGCTATCCTTACAAAACAATGACATTTTGATGCTTTGGATGTTTTGACTACTACATCATGGCTTTTCACTTCTCTCAGCTTCTCAACTTTACATGCTGAATATTGATATCAAATCAAAGAAGCTATTTTATCTTATTTGAGGAAATAATTTGAAGCAAAGTAAATATCCCCTCCACCACCTCAATCCACTAATTCTATTTATAGTTAGATCTTACAGTTGCAAAGAGAGCACATCAAATACTCTGCAACACATGTCTGACAAGAGCCTGTATTACAGCTGAGTCATCTCTGCTGCATATGAAGGAAAGCTTCAGAGTAAAGTGCACAAAGTAGCCGCCAACATCTTCTGAAGATGTAGTACAATTTTCAGCCATTTCTCCATACTTAAGCCTCACATCCCTGCCTCTGAAACCATGGGAGAAACAGTATGTATTTGCCTCAGTACTCAGGACCCCAGCTATCTGCTACACAGCAGTATCACTGGCTATAAACATCAAAGTATCTAAAAGTATCTATTCATCAGTTTAGAAATTTGCTGTACTATATGCCACTCCCAAACGTTAAGTGGGCCTTGAATTAATATTAGCATTGATTTTTAAGCTAGAAATAGTTGTGGCTTATGATCTCTGCTGTTACAATATTTTTACAGGGGCATGAAGAAATTTACCACCACTTATGGACTTAACTATGATAAAGCCAAGCTGAGAGAAGTAAGAATAAAAGTAAACTACAGCTGAATGCATCTGAAAGATTGAGAACACACTATGGGAATCGGGTGTTTTATAACTGCTGGTTTAAGAGCAGTCAAGTTCATCACCTCCCTCACCCTGAAGAAAGCGGGGAGTAGCCTACTGCTATGTACAGCAGTAAATTTGCTATGAATAGTGCAAGCTCACATACCTCCACTACACTTTTACCAGAAAAAAAATGAAGCAATAGAGTACAATGCACAATACACTGAACAGATAAAGTGTTCCTCCTGGAACTGTTTATTCTTATGCTATATTCTTTCTAGTTGTACAACTTGGGCATTACAATAGATTTTAACATCAAGAAATAGTGTTACCAACATGATGTTTTGACTTCTACATATTCTGAAGAGGTATGACAAGACCACATGCTGAATCCCTTATTTTTATAACCTGGCACACTGGAGTTCATAGAGACACATTAAGGTAAAGGAGCAGAATATCTACTGAAAGGGTAAAACATGAAGCATAGCTAAGTATTCTGAAAGTTGAAGCAATTGAGATCATGGGCAAGCAGATCCATACCTGCTTGTCCCTTTAGTTCTTCTTTAATGCGCATATTTATAATCCTTAGCCATACAGCAGTAAAGCACTGGAGGTCAGGGCACATTTCTTTACTAATGCTGCTCAAATCAAGCTACAATGTAAGAATAAGTTGGTGATAATCAGATCACACTTTCCAGCTTCCAAAAGTAAGAGACCTGCATTTTACTATATCCCACGTGCAACTTCACACTAGGTTTTATTTAACTTGTCATCTCTACAGGAAATCCTTCTGTCACAGAGGACAACAGGACTTTCTTTGAACCAAGAGGCTGGTTTAATATGATGCAAGCTTTTTTAACCTTGTCTAAAGCCTGACAGAGAATACAGTCATCACAGAAATTAACTTCTACTCAGGAGAAGACTACACTAGTCACTCAGTTCCTTTTGATCACCTTCCACCTCTCCTGCTGCCGTTTGCTCAGATCAGTTCATTCTCACAGAGGGCAACACATTCCTGACTCAACTTGCATTAGAGATGACCGGCTGCTTGCATACCCCAATTCTGTTCTCAAAAATGCTCACTGAGCAGATAACTACTAAGGAAAAATGGACACTCCTCCAACTACAGACAATAGCTTGTTTTTGCAAGTGTGGCCACTTTAGAGCAGGTTATCAATGCTGGAGTGAACAGTCATCCCACCTACTAGCTTCTCTGCCAAATTACTACAGCTTTTCACAGAAAATTAAATTACCCTGTTAATATAGTGCTGTTTAGCAGCAACTGCTCAACATTTTGATATTACAGGACAGAATACTTTAACAGACCAGATATACTTTAAGAACTACCTTTTGTACAAATTGAAATTGCATTTTAAACCTCCTGTTTTAAATTTCAAGCCACATTGAGAAATACAAGCCTAAAACTCTAATTCTTGAACCTGTGTTCACTGAAACAGCTTTTTTCCTGGTATCTATAGAGGTTTAGTAATTGTTTACTACCAAAGAAAGCTTATCCATCACTGAAATTTAATTCTAGACACTTACTACTGCTCCAACAGTAGATTCACCATATCTCATTGCTGCAGTTTATTTTGAATGAACACTGACATTACTACAGATTTTTTTTTTTAGTGAGTTTGAAATGGTTTCTCACTTTAATGACCTCAGGCTTGCACTTTCTTCTCCTTGCTCAACACAATTCTTCAAAACATCGTTTGAGAACACACTCTCATTTGCTTTTGTTCTCTAGTTACTAGTTATCATGTCCTTTTACTCATACTTACTCATTCATATTAAAAGTATTATAGTTATTAATATTCCTAACTTGCTTGCTAAAACTGATACCTGCGACTAGATGAAACACTAAAGGCTCAAATACATACTTAATTTCAGCTAAACACATAGAAAACCTGTCATTTGAAAGGCAAACATAAAGGAGCGTGAAATGTTACTCCAATTCCTCCACTTACATAGGGTTTTTAAAGCCTGCATAACAACAGCGAAATACTGGGAAATCACTGTGTAACAGTAGACCAAAGAGAAGATGGATGCATTTTAAGTGTCTTTTCCCTAAATTGACAGAAAGCTCCAGAAATCACATTAAAATATCAGGTACACTCACTAATGCACTTACCAGCATGCAAGTTATCAACCAAAATCAGAAAGAGTAAGCACAAAACAATAAGCATTGAAGTCATATGTCAGAATATTTTGTTCTTTTTCTTTTGTACTTGCTCAAATGTTACTAACAGCTAAACATTGATGGTGGTCTCCTTGAGGTTGCAGGTAAACATTTAAAGGGCAGATAAACTCACATTTAACTATTTTTCCAACTTTAAGGGTTCTCTGTCATGTGGGGATTGAAGCACCTCTGATATGAGGACAGGCTGAGGGTGCTGGTATTGTTTAACCTGGAGAAGAGAAGGACTGGGGGTGGGCAGTCTTATCAATGTGTATAAATACTTAATAGGAAGAAATAAAGAAGACTGAGCCAGACTCTTCTCAGTGCTGCCCAGTGGAAGGACAAGAGGCAATGGGCACAAACTCAAACACAGGAAACTCCATTTAAACAGAAGAAGTTTTGCTCTAAGAGTAGTCAAACACTGGCACAGGTAGCCCATAGAGGCTGTAGTGTCTGCATCCTTGGAAGTAATAAAAATCAGCAAGGACAAGGTCCTCAGCAGCCTGCTCTTTTTGACCCTGCTTTGAGCAGGTCAACTAGATAATCTCCAGAGGTCCCTGCCTCTTGAGTGAGACAGGTTTTGGCTGAGATGATGCTTCACAGATCAGTATTGATCAAGTCTTCTACTGAGTGTAAGAAAATTATCATCTGTTTGGTAACCTCATGCAGTGACAGTAATAGTGTCATACCTAAAAGTGGCATAAAACTGGCAACTATACAAGTATACAGTAACAGCTGTTGTATCTATAGGACAGAACAAAAATGTTGCAAAGAAAGCAGCAAGTGGTATCTGCTCAGCAGAATCAGCCACAGCTGGAATATAATGTTTAAATACATGGCAGAGAGGGCAATCAGCTGGCCAGCCTTTTATTTCAAGGAAGAAGCCCTCACCTCAGCCAAGCAAATACTGCATCTTTTTTATCCAGTTTCTCTGTAGCCAACACTTAGACTGCATCACTCAGAGGCAAGGTCAACTAGATTGACTGTCCAACAATGAGGGGCAATTCAAAACCATATCCAATAAGCTCTGGGAAAATAACACTCCTGGATTCAGGGTGAGCAATGTGATACCACCATTTCTAACTACCTCCAATTTGTAAGTGCGGGTCTTCAGGGGTGGCCTTTGTGAGGAGAGGCCTAGGCTGCTCCATGCTGGACACAGCCAGCTCCAACAGACCCACTGCAGGACACAGCTGAGCCCCTCAGCCAAGATGGTGGTGCCTCTGGGAAAACATATGTAAGAAAGGGTAAAACATGCTGTACAGCAGCTGTTACAGGAGTAAGAAAAGTGTGAGAGAAACAGCCCTGCAGACACTAAAGTCAATAGAGAAGGACAAGGTGCTCCAGGTGTCAGAGCAGAGATTCCCCTGCAGCCCGCGGGGAAGACCACAGCAGAGCAAATATCAACACTGCAGCCCATGGAGGACCCCACACAGGTGGACATGCCCTGGATGAAGCCACAGCCCATGGAGAAAAGCCCGCACAGCCACAGGCTCCTGGCAGGAGCTGCAGCTGCCAGGGGTCCCACACAAGAGCAGACTGTTCCTGAAGGACTGTACCCTATGGAGACCCACGTTCTTGAAAGACTGTATCCCATGGGAAGCACCTATGCAGGAGCAGGGCAACAGTGTGGGGATGAAAGAGCAGCAGAGAAGAGCTGTTACAGACAGACCACAACTCTCATCCCTGTGGAGAGGACCCATGCTTTTCTTTGAAAGATTTAAAAAGCAACACTTCTAGCTCTAGCACTCCAATATTTTTGCAAGGGTATGTATCTCTTTAAAGAATGAGCATGCTTAGAAGCTCTATTTAGTAACACTGGAAATAACGTGCTTAGGATGGAGATACGGGAAGACCAAACATATCACAAAGCTTTCTGTTTAAAGACTAATAGATTTTAAAATAAATGCATGAGGAAAAGGTTTCACCAAGAATACAGAGAAATTAAATGAAACAAATAAGATTAGAGTATTACATAATGTACTCTATAAGTGTATTACCAGAATGAATTCAGGTCAAGAAGGTCCAAGCTAGCCTCAGCTTGCATTTTAAGAACTGGCTATACTATTAACTTGGCTTGCTCATTTCTTTTCTAAGGCTTCCAGAAAATCTTTAAAATCTGAATACAATCAAAATAGCATTCTGCCATCTAGAAAGTAAGTTTGCAGGTGTTTGTGTACTCTCAGTTCTAAGAGCTCTCAGAGGAAGCTCCAGCTCCTTATAGAAGGTTAGCAATGCTAGAAATCCTCTCACACCATAAATATTAGCATGACATTATACAGCAAACCCTTGCTAGTTGGTGCATTTGTATCTGCATTCCCAGAAAATGGAGCTAATTAAAACAGCAGTCACAAGTGGATCTATTAAGACACTAATCCACCTTGACTAAGCTGGAAGACAAATGCACAGAGCAAAGAGAAACTGCTGAGAAACATAACACCAGAAACACACTTACCTAAATTCAAGAAATGGGAGCTGGAAGAAGGCGGAAGTGAACTGTGTGTGGAAGGAACTGTACTAGCTGTAGATGCTGAGCTTGGGTTAAGGAAGTCCCCAAAGAGGTCTGGACCAGACAGGGCTTGATTCTCTGAACTTGATGACATTGTGAATGGGTCAAAAGGATCAGCTTAAAAAGAAGCAGAAAATAAAATTATGACAAATTTTAGAATAAACACAGTTGGAAAAGCCTTAGTCTGGAGGCACAAAAAGTAGTTCATGTTGGTAAATGCAGCAGCCTTCTGGGAATTTTTCATGGCAAAGAGTCACCATCTGTCCCTTCTCCTAGACATCTGTATTTTCATCTTGGTACAAAAAGTATTTCAGCCATACACAACATGAACAGCTATGTCAGGAAATATAGATCCTTACCAAGGCTGCATACATTCAATAACATTGTTATTTCACCCATGTAAGACACATCTTAAATTTGAGTGATCATCTGAATACAAACAGAAGAATTACACTTGCTAAATGCTTATAATGCCAAACCATCAAAGAATTTAAACAAATAGACTATTAAACTACTGAAGAATATTAAGTAAAACATTCATACTACCACTTTGACTTGAAGGCATTGGTGACTCTGGGGCAGAAAGCACGTCAACTCAAGAATGAAAACCGAACAGAAGCAAGGCTTTCAACAGGTCTGTAGTGATCACAACGAAGAAAAAACTAATTGGAAGAGTATTTATAGTCAGCGTGGGGTAACATGTGACAGTCAGTAGGAATCACAGCTCAAGATCTTCCTGTTTCTGCTGCCCTCTAGGGTCAATATCCTCAAGAGCCCAGGGACTCCAGCCAGATTCACTCAAAAGCTGACAAGAAGGAATAATCCTGCAATAGTGCCCTAGCACATCCTGAGGTGATGACCACATTGTGCAGGACTCTGTAACAATTCAAAAAACAAACCCTGGATTGTCATCACACTATCTTACTATAGCGTCACACATACACAAACCCTCAAGTACAAGTTTTGATGTGCAGACTGAAATACAACAGTAGTCACATATTCTCACTTTTGCAATTATCTTTCTCTTATCCAATTCAAAGGTAGAATGAGATACATACAGGAGTACTGCCCAGGTGTTTTATGAAGTAGATGTAAGAAAGGCTTAGTTAAAGAAAAAAATAATAAAGCTTCTCCTTTATGTAAAAAAGGCAAATAAAGAGATTCCTCATTGACCGCAGTTACAAAGTTCAATAGTGACTTGCTTCAAAAGAAAAATATTTGGAATCACCTAAATGTTCTAAAAAACCACTTTGCAGCTGTATGTAGATTAAAGCTTTTAGTCCAAATGAATTATCTTTGTGCAAATAAGCTAAGCCTTGTAACAGTTTCCCAGATTATTTGACTAGTATTCCTGTCGTGGTTTCAGCCTGTTGTGGTTTCAGGCCAGCCAGTAACAAAGCACCACGCAGCCGCTCACTCACTCCCCACCCCCACCCCTGGCCACAGTGGGATGAGGAGAAAATACAAAGGCAGGCTTGTGGGTCGAGATAAGGACTGGGAGGGATCACTCCCCACTTATGGTCACGGGCAAAAGACAGGCTCAACTTGGGGAAGAAACAAAATCAGTTTCATCTACTACAAATCAAAACAAAACAAGGATATTAGGAAGGAAAACCAAACCTCAGAACACTTTTCTCCCACTCCACCCCTCCCGCCTTCCCGGCTCAGCTCCATTCCCGGTGCTTTCCACCTCCTCCCCCTGGCGGCACGGGGGAACAGGGGATGGAGGTTAGGGTCATCTCTCTGCACATTGTCTCTGCCACTCCTTCCTCCTCAGGGGGAGTATTCCTCACTCTTTCCCTGCTCCAGCATGGGGTTCCCCCCACGGGAGACAGTCCTTCACCAAATTCTCCAACATGGGTCCTTTCCATAGGCTACAGTTCCTCACAACCTTCCCTGGCGCGGGTCCTTTCTGCGGGCTGCTCTTCAGTCACACACTACTCCAGCGCGGGCTTTCCCATGGAATCACGGCCATCTTCAGGAGCCTCCGCTCCCCTGCTTACCTCCCTGGGCTGCAGGGGGACAGCCTGCCGTCTCACCACGGGCTGCAGGGCCACCAGCCTCCTCAGGCGCCCCTCCTCCCCCTCCTTCTTCACTGACCTTGGTATCTGCAGAGGGGTTCCTCTCACGTTCCAGTTCTCTCACTCCCTGCACGTTCCCCTTCTCAAACGTGTTCTCCCAGAGGCACTACCACTGGGTTGACCTGGGCCAGAGGCGGGTCCGACTTGGAGCCGGGGAAGCTTCCAGCAGCTTCTCACAGGAGCCACCCCTGCAGCCCCCTCCCCCGCTACCAAAAAAAAACCCTCGCCACACAAACCCATAACAATTCCCCAAAACCTTACTGTTAACTTCAGGCAAAGGATTGCTATTCCCAAAAGTATAGTTAAGTGACAGAGCTAACTGACCATTGGTGAGAGGAACAGAACCTCTAGACTAGAATGCATTGTTTTAAATACCAAGTAGATGGCAATAAAACATTTTCCTTCAGGGTACAGACCTGCCAACATCAGCAAAAACAGCAAGAAAACACCTTTTAATAGTGCCATTATCCTACCTGTTTGAACAGTAATCTACAGGATTTCCAGTTGCCTAGCAGTCTTACATGATTAACACTCAGAAGCCCCACACAGATGTTTGACCTAAGCAGCATAGCTCTGTACCACATCTAATGCTATTGCTTTACGTAAAGTGCAAGATAGCAGTAGGTTACCTTGCTACGGTGTAGAATTGTAGTAAGTTATTTACACATGGATTTAGAAAAGGATCTAGCGTGTAACATTTGCATGGGAAAGCTATGGATTCTTTAAGAATACTGAACCTCCTTTAAATTCAAAATCTGATACTTTTCTGTTTACATGGTTTAAAACTAATAGGATATTGGCAACATATCAAAATACCTAGATAATATATAGCAATTTCTCTCCTTCATGCAGTAGGAACACCTATTCTATGCAGATTCTTGCTATAGACCAACATGTCTTCAGTGTACAGATCAAAACATGGTACTCAGAAGCACAATGCAAGCAGCAGTTTTTATCTATAGGCCAGCCAAAGAGTACTAATGTTAAATTTACGTACCTGAAGACATGGCTGCTGTTGAAGACATACCCTGAGTAGCAGCTGGACACTGACTGCTGAAAAAGAAATCTGCTCCTTGTCCAAGAAGATCTCCAGTGGACTCTTCTGAAATGTGTGATGCATTACCCACAAACAGATTGTTCAACAAGTCTGCATTACTTGATGAAGAGTTTATTTCTGAGCTAGGTTGTTTCTGTTCTGGTGAAATATCAGAGTCTAGTCCCAGTAAGTCTACATTCTCTTCAGAAAGAGACTTTTGTAGCAGTGCAGATGGAGCTTCAAAACTGGCTTCAAAAAGCAACTCTCCTTCTGGAGTAATAGAGTCTTTTTCATCAGTGACTACTGCACTTTCTTCACCTGGAAATGTAGGGAATTCCTCATCTGAAGGATCACTCTCCTCCCTGTCATCAGATAGTTGAACACGATCATTTTTTGATGAACTGTCCTCTATTCCACTTTCTGGACTTTTTCCTTCTTGAATAAAAAGAAATAACAGCTTTAGATTACCAGGATTCTTCTCCCAACTAGGATAAGACAGACTTATATGGTGAGATCATATTAAATCAAACCTTAATTAAACAAAGCTTACAAGAGAATTGATGAAAGAAAGAACTACTAACATTGCCTACCACCTCTTTGTACAGGGCAGACAAAGGGACAGCTCACTACCACACTTGCCACTCTGCAAGGGCAGGTATTATTTTTTTCTTTTGTCAAAATGAGACTGACTTGGACATTCACCTCAGGACATCATACCACTTATGACTTAGAGGATCACTCAGTAACTGCCGCTCCACTCAATGATACCATTCAATGACAGCATAAGCAGTTACTGACATTTTTGCCAACAAAGCAGAACCCAAAAAAAGGACTTATATATGCACTATAAAGTTACATTTTCTCAGTCCATATGTACTGATCTGCACCCCACTGGCTAGTCTACTTTGTTTCCTCTGTTCCTCAGCCAGCCTAAGTGGGGCTGTGGGAACCCAAAGGCTTCCTTGCAGACTTTTAAGATTTTTGCAGAAAGAGAAAAATTTAGCTCAGCATTTAAGTTACACACAATACAAAAAAACATTACTTGGTGTTTATCCAATGAAGCAGAGTGACCACTTGTTAACCTGCAGAGCTCATTCTTTAAATAGTTTTTTCTCATAGTCTGGTGGAATAGTGACTTTCGCTGCATACAAAGGCTTAAGCACTCATTTGAAGTTGTGCAAGACAACAAACATACAACAAATAGTTACTTCAGAGGAAAACCTGTACCTTTCCAGTCCAGAGAATGAAAGAAGTTATTTGCATCAGTACTACCGCTGTGTGGGGATTCTGTATCAGTAGGTACACTTTCTGAAGACTGCTCCAGCTGGGATGCTTCTGCTTCATACTGTGCAGTCGAACCCGGTTGTCTAGGCAGCTCTGGTTTCCCTATGAAATAGATTTTAAGCCAGAATCCTTAGAGAAAAACTTCTAAAACTCAATCCTGGTCATAGCAGCTGGTATTTGACTTGCAGACTGACTGCTATAGCAAGACAACTGTCTCAAAGTACCTACCTATTACTGTGCAAAGGCAAATTGCCACCCTCACACCCCCATTTGAAATTAGCATTTATTAACTTCGTTTCAACTGCAAAAGCTGGTAAGACGCTATCTTCAACTATAACATTTAATTAAATCAGATTTACAGCAAAACACTCAAGCATTCTATTTACATTTGTAGAAAAATGTAATTAACACCTCACTTGTACCAATCATCCCCTAAAATATGCAAGAGCTACAAACAACAGCTGCAATAAGGAACAGAACATCAGAAAATAGCAAATGGAGGTACAGAAAAAACCCAGAGTATAAAGCCAGAGAAGAACATGGAGTTGTTAACAAACTTCTGAAAGGAGTTAAGTAATACACTGCGTACTGCGATTAACTACTCCTTGTATTTCTTATTTTATTGAGATCAGATATCAAGTGATTCCTGGGTAAGACTGAGTTGGGCTGAGTTACCTACTGCTATATCATCTCTCAAAAAGGAGGCTTCCTCAAAGCAAATAAGATGACCCCCTAAATTATCAAGTGTTCATCCACTATTTGAAAAGAATGGGATGAATGCTTGGGAGAAAGCTATTTGTCTAAAAATAAATACCAAACTGGTAGAACACTTTTTCACCCTCCTTCTACGTACTCAGTTGTAGCTTACAGAGATGCTTAAAAAAATAGTCTGTCTCAGAAAACGTACATGAAAGATCGTGATTAATGAAACACTGAAAATTCAATTTTAATAAGGCAAGTTTTATAACACCAGTTCACAGCACTTGCTCTTGCCCTATACCCTTCCCACCAGTTTTAAGAAATATTTTCAATGGAATTTGAAACTCTTACATTTCATTTATTAATCAGAAAATGAAAATGACTTGAAAAAGAGTAATTTTTACAGATCCTTATTATCAATGAAACACCTTAACTTTAGTGAGCTGAGAGTTGTGTTCACAGTAAGATTTTTAAAATCTATATAAACTAAATTAAATAGAAAATGACCAAAATCATAATACAAACTAAACATACCCTGCTAA